>JANZXP010113892.1:0-17866 GCA_027576715.1 Erythroxylum flavicans
CTCATGATCATATAGATTCATGACAATGGAGAACTCAGTAAAGCTCATTTCGTGCATCTCCCTCATCATCCTAAATTGAATTGAGTTGGGGTGATCCTTGTAGTAATATCCCTTCTATACAGAGAATGTGGAGAGGACCTCCAAAGTTATCTCTCTGTATGATGGTTCACCAATTTTAAAGAATCGAGACCATATTCTTATGTTTACTACTGCCATCTGACAGTTATTTCTGCTACTATGCATCAATTGTCTTGCCACTTGACATTTTTCCTAGTCCAAAAATACCCTTAATTTCAGAAATTTTTCAAATTTTACCAAAAATTCTAAATCACTAATTTAATTCACCAGATCAATTTTTAAGGGAAAATAATCAATATCCATATCATAATCACATTAAAACAATCATTTATACTAGGAAAATGTCAAATGAGTGCATGAACAAATTATTGTAATATGTGCATTGATTAGATTCACTTGTCTGTATACTAATATTTGTATGAGTATGAATGCATTTTTCTAATCTCTCAATAATATTTCCCATATATGGTAATCTTGGGACTCTAACCCTTAATATGGGAACGGGATGTTATAGTATGTAAGGCCACGACCACGATTATGATAGAAGCTCCAGATTTGGCCCATAATCGTAGCCTACATGCCACGATCGTGACAGAAGCCTAGAGAATATGCCACAATAGTGACATAAGGCTCAAATGTGAGCCATGATCATAGTTTGCGTCAGGTAGATTAGTAGCCACTCACAAACATCAAGTTTTGAGGAATTTTTTAGACCTTTCTGACCCCCAAAAAGCCCTAAAGTCACCCAAAACATAAAATATAAAAAGAACATAAAGAGACAGAAAAAGCACTTTTGCATCAACTACATTGAGAAACCCTAGAGAGAGATCATCGAGAGATATAGGAAGAGAAAAAGGAATAGAGAAGAGGAGAAGAAACTGATTCGAAATACTTCCTGGAATAGGAGGTTTTTCAAACCGTCATCCATTTTAGATTGTATTTCCTATTCTTTCAGTTTTATTATTGTGTAAAATTGGATTGAACAGTTAATGATATGATCCAAATGTCGGGGATGTTCTAAACTCATCTTCGAAATTTTATTTTTTAATTAATGAGAATTTGATTGTTTATATGTTTATAGATATTGTTGTGGTTTGATCCTGCTATTGCATAATTCAATAATAAAATGCGAGGGTGAATCAAATGAAGAAAACAATTAAATTGGACTAACGAGAATTAGGTGTTTTAATAGAAACCAAAATTAAATCAGATCAGTAATTTATGAAAAGAGAGACCTTGTATAGGTTTCTGGCAGTTTATTAAAGAACTTTAGAACTAATTAGGGTTTTGGATAGGTTGTGAATTGAGAGATTTCAAAATCTATAATCTGATTAGGGTTTATGATTTAAGGTTAATGGTTATAACTCGAGAGAGAGTAATCAACCTTAGGATAGTCTAGAATCAACAATCCAATAATTCATAATCAGTTAATTTAGCATTAAGGGTAGGTAAAATTCCCTTTCTCTCAATTGGTAATTTCCTTCGATTGATTCCTGCGTGTGTTGCAAATTGTTTAATAATTAGTATTTCATGTTTGATTCTTAATTTGATTGATTGAATTAAATTCTTGTATAATTTTCGTTGCTGTTGAATTTATGTTATTTTGTGGGATCGACACCTTTGGTACTATGTTAACAAATCATGCGCTTACAGATTATTGAGGGTTAATAATTAAAACTTATACACAACCAAACCTCAATCAATCAACTCATGATCATATAGATTCATGACAATGGAGAACTCAGTAAAGCTCATTTCGTGCATCTCCCTCATCATCCTAAATTAAATTGAGTTGGGGTGATCCTTGTAGTAATATCCCTTCTATACAGAGAATGTGGAGAGGACCTCCAAAGTTATCTCTTTATATGATGGTTCACCAATTTTAAAGAATCGAGACCATATTCTTATGTTTACTAACTCCCTTACTTGTTGACCTAAACCAATCTTCTCCTAAGCCTCCCAATCGATGTACCAATTGGTTCCAAATTTCTTGTCCTTTAACCTTTAATATTGTTCTGCTTCAGCCCTAACATTAAATAAAAGCATCCATAGCCTTTTTGGGGGCTAGGCTATTATAGATGACTTGCCTTGATGCCACTTTCTTGGAGTCTCTTTTTCATATCGTGATTGTGTCATTTTTCCTAAAACTTTAAGAAATGTGAGAAAACTTACATATAAATCACTAAAGTACACTTTTCCCCACACTTAATTTCGATCGTGCTCAATACTTATTAATTGTGAAAATAAACTAAACGATAGTGGTAGGTTGCACAATGTTTTAGAGGGTAGTTTACTATGTGTTTAGTTATTAAATTGAATAATTAGTGCATGTTTAGGTTAGGATGGTGTTATTTAGTTGGAGACTTGTATTTTGAATGTTTTGTGGGTTAGAACATGCCATTAAGCTTAAATTTTGTGCATTTGAGGTGCCTTGATGTGTTTGTTAGTGTTCTAGATCAAATATCGAAGAACAGAGAGGATTTGGAGGAAACCTGGAACAAGGCGCTTCTGCACGATCTTGACAGGGAGCAAAATCTTAGGCCACTATCGTGGAACTATGGTCCATGATGGCCTACGCGACAGACAACATGGAAAGCCTCCTAAATGTAACTTATAAAGGGACAATTAGGACTTTTTGGACTTAGGAAAATCCTAGTTTTACCTAAAATGGAAAATTCTATATAAAGAAAGCGAAAGAACCCTAAAAAGAGCTCCAACCTCTGCCACTTTGAGAAAGATCCAAGGAGAGAGGAACAAGAAGAGAGAAGGAGGAGAAATGAAGAAGGAGAAGAAGTGGTTGCATTACTGCCATCTTCCTGATCTATTCTGACCTGTCTAAGTGACTTTTCATTTCACCTTTATTGTTCTTTCTTTTAAACGTATAAGATAGATTTGATAGTGATGGATTTGGGTTTGATGATGATGTTCTAAACTTCTTTGGGGATTCGTTCTAGAATGAATGTTAATTTCATTTCTTTTAATGTTAATACATTGGATGTTGTGATTATTTGTTGTATTTGCATGCTTCAATAACAAATCGAGAGAGTGAATCAATAGCAAAATGATTAGATCTGGTAATGAGAGTTAAACAATCTAATAGATCATGTAAATAATCAAATACGAAATTTTTATGAAGAGATATCTTATGTAAGGACCCCTTTATCAATTAGAGGGCTTAAGATCTTATTAGAATCATGGGTTTTTTGTTAATTGAGAGATTGCAAATTTCATAATTCAATTAGGGGTTATAGTTTAGGGTTTAATGATTATTACTCGAAAGAGAGTAATCCACCCTTCTAAAGTCTAAGATTGATACCGTATTAACTAAAAGTAATCATGTTAACATTTGATGATAGGATAAATCTCCCTTCTCATAATCAGCTAATCTTCCTTATGTGAATTCCATTGTTAATTTGGTGATGCTCAATTTGATTCTTTATTTTTTAACTTTACATTTTAATTTCAGTCAATCATCTTCACGTGTTTACTTTTCTGTGCAGTTTCATTTTAATTTTAATAATTCATACTTTTCTGTGCAGTTTTATTTTCATTTTAATAATTCTTTAAGCCTTAAATAACTTAGAATTAGATTAGTTCAATAATTCCTTGAGAGATCAACACCTCACATACTACACCTACGACCTATGTGTTTGCAGTATTTTGAGGGTTTTAAATAGATTAAACTTTCCTAAACAAACTTTTGGCATCGTTGCCGAGGAGAGTAAGAATAGTTTAGTTCTTATAGCATAAGGCATTCTAATCACTCTTGTGTCAGTGTATTTGAATGAACACAAGAGTCACTCGAAGTTCAAGTTGGATCACTAAAACCCTAGCCCTCGACATCACTCACTTGGAATGAGTCATTCAAAGAGTTAAACACTAAGAAAAAGAAATTGAAGAACCAATGGGTGAGGAATTTCATCAAAAGTTTCAACAAAGAGGAAACCAAAGGAACCAACCTCTAACCCTTATGGATTTCATAAGATCAGGATTTAATGCAACTAATCAAGGAGTTGCTAGACTTTTTACTGAAGCACCTTCATTCAAAATTAAGTCAGCCCTACTAAACATGTTCTAAAAAAATGTGCAATTTTATGGATTAACCAATGAGGATCCCAATGCACATATACTGAACTTCTTCAAAATATGTGATACCTTTCGATATCATGTGATGTCAAAAGACATAGTTAGGATTAGGATTTTCACTTTTACATTAAGGGATAGAGCTAAAGCTTGGTATCCCTTTCTCAATCCCTCAAATGTCACAACATGGGAGCAATTAGTATGTGCATTCTTAGACAAGTATTTTTCCCTCACTAAAACTACGAAGATGATAAAAGAAATCACGAACTTCCAACAAAGTGATAGGGAATCACTTTACAAGGCATTAGACCAATATAAGGATTTGCAAAGGAGGTGTCCACACCATAACCTTCTAATAGAATTTCTTTTATAAGCCTTCGACGATGGAGTCAATCCACCCACGAGAGGTACCATAGATGTAACATTGGGCAAATTGCTTATATAAAAGACTGTGGACAAAGTGGAGGAGTTGTTTTAAGAAATGGCCAGTAATAGCTTTTTGTAGATGAATGGCAGGAGTAGACAACCCACAACCCTCTGTGAGCAAAAAGGAGCTTTAGCTGTTGACCTAATTACAGAAATTCAAGTTAAAATCGACAACTTGATTGGATAACTGAACAACATGAAAGCTTCTTCTTCAGCCCCTGTTAAAGCCATTCAACAAAGATGCGAACTATGTGGCCAGGATAATCATGATACCATCGATTGCTTCCTGATATAAAGTAATGAACGAAGTAAGTTAAGAATATGGGAGCACAGTTTGGTCTTGGTGGAGGAGTGAACAACCCCTATTTCAACACGTACAATCTTAGGTGGAAGAATCATCCAAACTTTTCATGGTTAAACAATACTGGAGGTCAATTTTGACTTCAAGGGCCACCTGATTTTCAACAAGAGAAACCTAATTTCATGTACACCAAATTAGATGAAATCTTGTATAATATTGGAAGCATAGATGATGCACATAAGAGATTGTAAGAAAATTTTCAATAAATGACAAAGAATCATGCATCCTTCATTCACAACTTGGAAGTCTATATGCACTGTCTACATGAAATGTAGGGAGCCTTCCAAGTAACATAGAAATAATCCCAAAGGAAAGGATCATGGTTATCACCCAGGCCTCTGAGGAGAAGCTCAACCAAGCTGAAGAAGATAGGGAGAAGGAAAAGAAAAGAGCTAACAAAAATCTCCTGTTTTTTTTAAAACTTAAAATGAATTAATAAGGAAAATATTTAGTACAACATTATCCTTCAACAAGGATAAAAAAACCAACCTAAAAGACATCATAGCCAAGAGCATATGCTCCTCATATGGCAAACAACAACAGTTGTAATCCTTTCAGAGTTTCCTAAATCACATTCTTAGAATTACCCTAAAACTAGCCCCACTAAAGCACCTCCAGCAATTTCTGAATTAGGGCTTGATGTTTCATCAACTCTTTCTCCAGACGATTATGGAGGTAAGTGATTTATGGTTTGATCTTCGATCCTTCTCTTTGCGTTCATCCTTAATCTTGCTTCTCTGAATAAGGCAACTCGATGGGTTTTCCACAGGTTCTAATCTTTCTTCGCACGAGTACTAACTTCAAAAATAGACATAAAGACCTCACGAAGGAGAGATCCCAAAAGATAAACACTTTCCCTTTAGATTCCTGCAATTATTGTGTGAGTGGTTATATGAACATAATGATGTAAAATGAACTAGGTGTTCTTGGAGATTTTTTAGAGTCTCCAAGAAATAACTAGTCTCTCACTATATTTCTTCTCCATCTAGTTTATGATCAATTATTCTCTGATACTGTTAGAGATAATATCTGTAATTACATGAATGCCTCTTTCCCTTTCTACAAACCTTTTGTTATTTCTCTCCCTCTAGATCTCTTGAATGCATATTATTGCGGCAACCATGTACACTTCATTGTCATGCTTGGAAGCATGGTTCAGTAGTATCTCAAGGATTATACTGTTTAGGTTACTTGGATAGCATTTAAGAGAACATAGGGAGGAAATATGACACCATACTCTGTTAGAGAATTTGCATTTGAAGAATAGGAGGTCTCTGTCTTCTTCCTTTAGGCTACAAAAGATGCATCTTTTAGAGGTGGAGAGGAATTTTAGTCTTGTCATAGTACTAAGTCTGTCTTTTATTGCTAACCAGCTCAAGAAGGTAGCATTGGGCTTGCTAGTGTTGCTCTAGATTAGCTTACACCAATCAATTCTTGTGTTTGTCCTATACTTACGTTGTTTAGCTAGTCTATTTGTGATGTCCGAAACAGTTATCCCCTTCTATGGATATGTATCATCTCTTCCATTGAGTCTATATTGTGGTATCAACAGAGATCTAATCTCCTCTTGGGAAAGGTTCCAGTTGCCATCTACAACTAGTTATTAGATTTTAGCTTTTTTAAAAAATCTATCCAGTATCTCCCTAGTTATCAGATTATGAATTAGTGCTCCTTGACCTGTCCAATTATCATACCATCGTGAAATTATATCCCCTCTATAAGTGATTTGGTGGTTTTGAACTTCCTCCCCCAATTTAATTAATTGGTTAAAGAACCATGAGAAACTAACTTTCGATTTAATGGCCTATAGACTACCGCCCATTTAATCTATAATGATTCCTTTTCAAACAAAATTCTCCACAACCTTTTCAACAATAAGGACTTGTTGCTTCTTCCAATTAACTCCAACACTAATCCTCCTAAAACTTTTGGTTGACATATGTGAGTCCAACTGACCTTAGCGATTCCTCTTTCTCCTTTCCCCTTCCTCCATAGAAAATGTTTCATCATTTTTCCATTATTTTGACCAGCTTGAGAGTAAAATGTGAGAACACCAATAAGTATTCATGGACATAATAATAGATTTCAGTAACTGAAGCTTGCCACCATAGAATAGCTGTAACATCCTATTCTCACATTAAGGGTTAGAGTCTGAGAATACCGTATATGAGAAAGAGCAATAAGAGAGTAGAGAAATGCACTTTATGCTCATGCATAAAATAGCATAAATACACGTGAATTGATTATTGCACACATTACAGTAATTTGTCCATGCACTCAATTGATAGTTCTGAGTATAAATGATTGTTTTAATGTGATTATAATGTGAATTATGGATTTTGTGGTTTAAAAATTTAATTGGTGTATTAAATTAGTGATTTAGAATTTTTGGTGAAATTTGGGAATTTTCTAAAAATTTGGATAATTTTGGACTAGAAAAAATGCCAAGTGGCAGAATAATTGATTAATGGCAGTAGAATTAAGAGTCAAATGACATTGGAAATTTTTATAAATAACTTTGGGATTTAATGACATATGTCATTGAAATTTGGAGACAATTGGAGTAGAAATTGGAGTTAAATAGACTAGTTTACTAAAAGAATCAATTGTGAACCAATAGGGATTGGAGCCAAGCCATGTCCTCATTTCTTTAACCTTGAAAGACCACTTATTTGTTTTGTTCTTGGCTTTCTCTTCTTCTCATTTTTGTGAGTCTCCTCTCCATCCCTTCTCTCCTATCTTTCTTCACTCCCACGATTTTCACACACCTAACTATCAACACCTTGCTCTCTCCTTTCATTTACTACTCTTAACTTGCTCTCTCTTTCATTCTCACTAAAGACCCAACCTTATCACTCTTGGATGATGATGAATGTGGGTTATGTGGAAAGCTAGGGCTAAGTGAAATCTTTAAGATTTTTGAGCTAAATCAAGTAAGTTATGCTTTGATCATCATGGGTATTGTTAAATGTAACTATTTTGATGAGTAATTTGAGATTGATGTTTATGATCATGAAATTATTTGTGTAAATCCTGAGTGGTGAAATGATCATGTAAATGTCTTGCTTTTACATACATAATGAGTAATGATTCATAAATTGATATAGTGATTCTTTTGGGTCAAATTGATTATGAAAATGGTGTATAAAGAAGTGCAAAAAAATGATTAGTGAATGGATGTTTTTATGCTCTGTTTTTCTTATATTAACGTGGATTGCTTTTATTGCTTTATAGATGAATTAACATGAGTTTAGAGCTTATAAGAAGGAGTATTATGATGTCTTGAAATGAGGTAAGTTAGGTTGATCAATTAGAAGTGAAATGAAGATGATATCTAAGTTGAACATGTGCAAAAATTTGGAGTTGAAAGTGTATAAAAATATGTTCTATTTTGATGTTTTTGATCAATCATGGATTTTGATTTTACGTACAATATTAAGCTGAAATAGAGTTATGAAGAAGAGGAAATGATGGTGTATTAAGCTAGAAAAAGATAGACTAAGTAAAAGAAATGAACTAGGATGAAAATGATGTTGATGTGTGCTGAAATATTGAAGAATGCATAGACATGGTTGATGTTATGTTTATGTGATTATAATCAAAAATTTTGAATGATGTTGTAGATGATTTGAATTGGAATGGAGGTGAGAATGAAGAGAAATTGAAGTAGGAATGATAGGATATGAATAAGATGTATTAGAGATGATTGTAGGAGCTGAAAATCTGAAAATTTTCTAGTAAATATCGGTTAGGCAGACATACATGTCCGTTAGGCGGACCTTCTCTGGAATTTAGTGTTCCAGTTCTGCTCATATCCGTTTGAAGGGACATACATGTTTGCTGGGCGGACATTCTCAGGACACCTATAGAAATTTGCAATTTTGACCCTTTAGATTCTTCGGGGTCTTCATGGAAGTTGTAGAACTCAAAGTCCTCTTCGAAACTGTACATAGATAATTAAAGTTATGCTTATTGTCCCAATTCATGTACATAGATAAATTATTGACTTATCAATACTTTCTTATGATGTAATTAGGCTTGAATGGGATCTTAAATGAGCCTAGTGGATGATGAATGAAGCGATTAAAGTAAGGAAGGTGTATTATGTATTAAAGAATGATTGAAAGATGATGTTAATTGATTTTGAGACACGTATTAAGGGAGTGTACCCAGGATTGTCATTGAATATGCATTGTACATAATCCATATATACATATGTTCATAAATGAGTACTTATACAATTGTGCAAAGTTGTAATTTGTGTAAATGTGTGTTGTATGATATAGAGGAGCAAATAGATCGTGTGCATCCAGACATTGCTGAGACGTAGAGGCAATAAGCTATCTAGAGCAAACTGTGAATAACCTAAGATGGTCTCTCTATCATTGTTTGTTTATTAAATTATGTATTGAATTGTTATTTGATGGGTATGTACTGATTTCTGGACATTCAATGTCCGAGGTGTTTGATGCATGAATAAAATATTAGAAGTGCTACTTGAATGTGAATGTGATTGACTACTTGTTTCTCAACTTAAATGTTGAATGCGGACTAAAAGTCTGATGACAAATGTGAATGGGAAAAAATGTGAATGTGACTGAATTAGCATAATGAATGAATACGCATAATGCGTTTCATTACATGAATGCATGAAAGACAAAGGTAGTTGTGACTAGAGTCGCTAGTGAAAAAGAGCTTAAAGCTTGTGAATGGGACAAAATGTGAATGTGACTGAATTAGTATAATGAATGAATACGCATAGTGCGTTTCATTACATGAATGCATGAAAGACAAAGGTAGTTGTGACTAGAGTCACTGGTGAAAAAGAGCTTAAAGCTCAGACTATGGTAAGAGCCTATGGCTCACTATGCAAAATGAGCCCTATATCCCCAATGGATAAGGGATAGTATAAATGAGCCCAGTATCTACTACGGATACGGGACAGTGAAAAAGGCACTCGGTCACAACAACAAAATAAATGAACGTGAGTCTTATGAACATTGCATATACATATGAATTACATTATTTGAATGATTGCAATTGATGTGTGGAATCGAATTGATCAAAAAATGCGAAAGTTTATGATTAAAGCATGTTGTGATGCTATATGTTAATAAATGTGAATTATGTAAATTATATGAATTATGCGAATGTATGAATTGTTGTGATATGTCTGATATGAGTGAACTATCGAGGATGGATACTCAACTGAGTTCATAAAGCTCAATCAAGTTGTAACGTTGGCTTTTTTAGGTTCGAAAGTGACGACTTAGCTTTTAAGACCGCTTCGAAGGAATCTAGTACAACGTTTTGGTAAAAGACATGGCTCAAAGGTCAGTCAGCTAGGATTAAAGGATTTATTTAAATTTTTGTAAATTTTACTCATGTATGTAGCATGTTCTATAGCCAAAGCTGTAAACTTTGATGGGTTATCACTATTGTATAAACATGGATGTTGTAGTAATGCTACATTGTAAATCATGGTTTATGAAATGAAATGAAGAATTTTTAGGTTTAGATGTTGTGATATTTATGTTATAACCATACGATATGTGAAAGTGATATAGTTAGAGTGCAATTTCTGTCAGGCTCGTGCACGGACGTCTAATGGGCATATATGTACACGTCAGGCTGGAGTGGGGGGCTACAGTGTAGGTGTACCAGTTCTCTTTAACCTTTCTAACTCAACTTCCTCATATAATTCCTCTTCCTTAACACTTTCATCTTTGTGTACTTCATTCACTTCATCGATTCCTTTAATCTCCTTCAACAAGGATTTTCATACATACATTTCCATCCATCGATTTCTTCAAAGCTTTTTTCATATTAAACTCAACCTATTCATCACCAATTCTCAGCATAAGTTTTCCCTCATGCACATCAACTAATGCCCTACTAGTATTTATAAAAGGCCTACCCAAGATCAATGGACAATGCTTATCAGCTTTAAAATCCAACACAACAAAGTCAACATGAATTATAAATTTGTCCACTTTTACTAATACGTCTACCAAAACTCCAAATGGCCTTTTTATGGATTGATCTATAAGTTGAATTAGCATAGATGTTGGCTTGACCTCTCCTAGTCTTAGTTTCCTGAAAGTAGACAAAGGAATCAAATTAATACTTACACCAAAATCACATAAATATTTAGGAAATTCAAAATGACCAATAACACATGGAATAGTGAAACTCCCTGGATCTTTCAATTTCGAAGGCATTTGTCTTGATATGATCGAACTACAATTTTTTATCAATGTTACCATCTGATTATCTTCACAAGTACATTTCTGTATGAGTCTATCCGTTAAAAACTTCTCATACTTAGGCATGCACTCCAAAACTTCCACCAATGACAAATTAATCTGTAACTTCTTCAGTTTCTCCAAAAATTTGAAAATCTGAGTGTCCACCTGATGTTGTTTTATTCTTTGTGGATATGGGAGTTTGGGCTTGTACAGTGGTGGTTATACATATGATCTTCCTTCTTCCTTTTCTTTTTCTATCTCCTTACCTTTCTCTTTTTCTTGGCTATCCCTTTTCGTACTTGATCTTCCATCTGCTTACCACTTCGAAGTGTAATAGCTTTGGGTTGCTCCCTTGGAATGACCTCAATATTGCTCGATAAGCTACTTGCACTTCTAGAAAATAAAGCATTAGTAAGTTGACTTACCTGAACCTCCAGGTTATGGATCGATGAGGCATGGTTCTTCACGATCTGGTAAAATTTTGCCTCCATCCTCTTTTGACTCTCCTCCTAGCTTACAAAGATCCTCTTATGATTCTCTTCTTGAACTGCCAGTTTGGAATCAAACAACTCTATAAACTTGTCCAACTTACTCTCCATCACTCCAATTCAATCTTGTTGTCATCCTGGAGGTCCTTGTGGTCTCGGTTGGCCACCTGCATTGTTATTACTCCAAGAAAAATTTGGACAGTTTTTCCATCCTGGATTATAAGTATTAGAGTATGGGTTATTACCTCATTATGGCTGGCCCATGTAACTTACCTGTTCAGTACCGCCGGCTCCCAATAGGAAACACTCCGTTGAGCCATGGTTGTTCTGCCCACATAGCTCATATTGAACTTGCATCGCCTGCACTATAGAGGAGGATGCTCTTTACATGTTATTCAACTACTTCGTAAGAGTCGTGATCTAAGCCTACAAGGCAATAACAGAGTCAATGGGTATCATACCTTTTTGTTCCTTCTGCCCCTATTTGCTTCTCTCGCTCGACCATATGCAGCTATTACTCGCCATTCTAAGAGATCATGAGCTGCTTCCACCATCTTCCTCATTAATGAACCTCTAGGTACTGTATTGATGGTTTCTCTTGTGCTCGAATTCACTCCATTATAGAACGTCTGAAGCAGGAACTCTTTCGACAAGCTTCTCTGAAGTTCTTTAAATCTCTCCCAAGCTTCATAGAGAAATTCCCCATCGTTCTAATGGAAATTTGTAATATCCTTGATAATCCTCATCATCTTTGTTAACGGGAAATACTTGGCGAGGAATGCTTAGGCAATTTGCTCCCAAGTCGTAATCTGGCCTAAATTTAGTAAGTTATACCATGCTTTAGCACTATCTTTTAACATAAAAGAAAATAGTCTCAACTTCACCGCATCGTCGAACATTCCATTGAATCGGAATGTGTAGCAGATCTCTAGAAAGTTTGCGATGTGGGCATTTAGATCCGTATTGGATAGCCTGTAGAACTGCACACTAGTTTATAGAATGTTGAGGAGCGCCGACTTTATCTAAAAATTGTTCTTTTGAACCACCGGTCTTGCCACTCCTTGAGGACTAAATCCTGGCCTCATGAAATCCATCAGAGTCCTCTCTGGTCCTCTTTGCTCCCCTTCTTCAGCCATATCTTGCTATGAAAAGTTTAGACACTTTGCCCTTCTTAATTCTCTTTTATGTCTCTTGATGTCGAGAAATTTATCTTCATTAACTTCTTTAGTTCTTTGCGTGCTCCTTGTGTTCATACACCTACAATTACATAATGAAAAGTATCAAAATTTTTAAATCAAAGTAATATGAATTAAACAAGATGCTAAAAAATCAATCCCCGAAAACGACACCAAAAACTTGTTGATGTTAAAACTATCTACTCGTTTTACGTTCAAAACTGCAAGTGTACGGATTATGACTTTTAGTTAAAAAGCGGATATCGATCCCATAGGGATTGATACCCAGACGCCACTTAATTCAGACAAAGATTCGTTTAAGAAATGAAATTGTTTAATGCAAATAATCTGGAAAATTAAAATAAAATTAAAAGACTAAAACAAAGCAATAGACAATACCAAAGTGCAGAAAAATCGAAATTCAAGAATCTAAAGTCTACAGATTACTTTTTTCCCTATTTTGTCTCCCTCCTATTTTATTAATCGAATTGTGTCTCACCTAAGATTTTCGAATGTATTAATTATCCTCTCTCAAGGTATAATTAATTGTCCCTAATCGAATTAACGAGAATCAATTAAACGATCTCTCGACCTACCTAATGACTCTACTGATTCAACTAGTTATTAAACTATCCTATATGTAATCAATTGAATTCATCGAGATCTCTCTTCTAACAAATCAATTGATGTGATGATTGTACGTCTATAGGCTACCAACTCTCGTTGTACAATCTTACATAATTAATCTTACTCACTCTCTCGATTTGTTGCAAGATAACAAATAAAATCAACAATCATCAAAGATACTTTCATTCAATTCAATAAAATAGGAGGTCCAATAAAATAGTTCAAAAGCAATCCCTAAACTAAATTAGCCAATCTTAGTCACAATAATGTCATCAACATACAAATAATCCATCTGGTAATGATTAGAGAAACAAAAACACAGAAAATTGGATAAAAGGAACTTCTTCTCTTCTTTGCCAAAATCTGGAATTTTGATGTTGATGTGCTATTTTCCCCAATGTTAATGATAATCCTTGACTTCAATCCTTCCTCAAGGCTCCAAACTTGTGTTCTTCACTCAAGGATGGTGTTTCTACAGAAGCTGTTTCGTCTCTCTTAATGATGGAGGCTTAATTATGCTTTAATAGTCTAAAAACTCTAATTTTAAAAGCCTCACATTAGGACTCGGATTATAATTCCAACGATTGTGGGAATTGGCAACAGATGGACTCCTCTTTTCTTTCCTCATTGATCTTTAGCTCAATCTCCAAGTTGCTTCATCTTCCTTCCTATATAAAAATAGTCAATTCTTATCCTAAATTAACATCAAACATAAAAGAACAACAATGGAAATCAAACTAAATGAAACATACAAAATGAATCCTAAACTACAACAATAATCAACAATTATGTAAGAAAACACATGCCAATTACTTAGAAAAACATAGCCTAAAGCACAACTATCAGTATGCTAATATTATGCATTTAAATACAATTATAAAAAAATCATGTCATAATTGTACCAATTTCGTTCTATATGTTGCCACTCATATGACTCATTAATTTAACACTTTAAATCTCTCAACAATTTGAGAGGAAAAATGCCACAAATCAGTTCCTAGCCAATAACAACAATCGACCTCATCTACCAATGAAGCAAGTTAGCAACAACCTCCATCTGCCTCAACTAGTATAGAGGGATCTACAGGTTTGTTAATCTTTAACACCTATAAATAGACTTATACTTAAATATATATTTACATGTTTAATGTGTATTTTCTTATCATTATTCATTTATTGTCAAGTTATGATACCAACATCAGAAAAAGAGATAGAGGTATAAATAGAGGTTATGATTTGCAACGAATGAATGTAACAATGAATAGTAAGTTGTCAGTACATATTGATACTTCACAAGGTCATTCTATAGACAAGATTTAATTAGCAAAATTGTCTAGTGAGTTGGGATAATTGTCATAATAGAATTACCTTGCCTAAAGCATGCTAAAGAGGTGAAGACAACTTGCTTAACAATGCTTTGGATAAAGTTTCTGTAAATTTTCAATTTATTTTAACTATATATAATATTGTTTCACTTATTTTAAGATAATTACAATTTTATTTATCGTTCATAGATGAAATTTAATATCGTCAATATCAACAAACCTAATGTTTCAAATTATGTCACTTTAGTATTGAAATAAAGGACTAGGGATTGTCATTATAGGCTACATCAGTATTATAAATCTTTTTCCTTCTGATGCAAAGGCAAGGAGACATATTTCGGAACAAATGTATCTAGAAAATTGGAATAAATTGTGTGATTATTGGGCCTCTCCTAACATTCAGGTTTGCTTTCTTTCCCTTCACATTTACTTCCATTAATCTTGTTAGATGATTTAATGACTATCTTTTTTCTTTATTTGGGAAAAATGTGAGAAGGCCAAGGTGAATAGAGGAAAAATGAAAACTCCTCACAACTAAAGCTCTAAATCATTTGTTGTCGTGCGAAACGAATATGTAAGATATTTGTTTGTAAGTTATAATTATATCAATAAACACTATTTATTATGTATTGTATGTTTATGTTTTCAAAAAACTGAGTGAGAAGGAACTATATGGACAAGAGTGTGATAATATCACAATCTACAAACTCACTCACTTTAAGGAAGGTCAAAAGTGGAAGTTTAAAGAAGCGCAAAATAACTATGCAAGAGTTGCTACAATGATCAATGTCTAGGAAAAATGAGGCAAATGTGGAAGACATTTGCAACATAGTGCTAGGTACACGATCCGGACCTATCAAAGGACTTGGATTTGGCCCTATGTCAACTGATTCATCCTCATCAAGACCAATATATGTTCAACATTTTGAAGAGAAAAACAAGTCACTTAAAAAATGTTGGCCAAGTATGAAAAATATCTCAAAAAATTACTTGGCCCAGATTATGTAAGCAGTAAAGATGAAACTGAGGCCGAGTAATTAAATTGATCTTTGTATTTATTATTTTGTATATAAATATTTTTGAAGTTGTAATTAAAATCTTGTACACAAACAAATTAAATGAAATTTTATTTTTATATACAATGCTTCAAATTATCAATTTTTTTATAGTTTTTATAATAAATTAACAACAAAAAATTTAAATATTATATACAATAATATGGATTTAAAATGTCACAAATAATTATAATTCAACATGATATATTATTTTTTAAAAATGTATATTAAATTTTTGACTATATTTTACAAGACATAGCTAAAAACATTTGGCTACATTTTTAAAAATGTAGGTAAAACTTTTTAACTACATTTTTAAAAACATATCTAAAAACCTTTGACTACATTTATAGAAACGTAGCTAAAAACATTTAGAAACTCAGTTGAAAACATTTACCTACATTTTTAGAAACGTAGCTAAAAACTTTTGACTATTTTTCAGAAAATGTAACTAATAATTTTTAGCTACGACAACTAAGTGTAGCTAAAAGTATTGGCGATGATTTTTCAAAATGTCACCAATAGTTTTTTGCTATGAAAATAAAGCGTAGGAAAAAACTATTGGCGACGATTACCTAAAAAAATCGCCTATATTTTTCAGCTACGGGAATTTAGCGACATTTTTAGTGACGAATATAAATCTTCGTTGAGACTTTTAGAGACGATTTTTTTATAGCCAAATGTGGTTTATGTTGTAGTGAGTTCAATAGTTGCTATAACTTAGACTGGTTAATATAACAAAGTGAGCAAACATTGCTATCAAGGGAAAGAATCAAGATGCTTATTATTTTTAGAACAACATTTACTTGTTACATCTATGCACTATGACTTAGAAAGAAATAATAGGCTTCAGAGGGATACCCTTATGGACAAGTATGAGCACCTAGCCAGAACCATTTGTTGGAGAAAGAAAATTATACCTACTAACAAAGATGCCTCTGAAGCCTATTATTTCTTTCTATGATGACGTCTCATTTTTCCTTCCGTCTCACTTCTGTCTTTCGTCTCACTTCTGTCTTCCGTCTCATTTCCGTCTTGTGTCTCATTTTTCTTCCGTCTCACTTCTGTCTTCCGTCTCATTTTTCCTTCCGCCTCATTTCTTCCGTCTCACTTCTGTCTTCCGTCTCATTTCTTTCGTCTTACTTCTGTCTTCTGTCTCATTTTTCCTTCCGTCTCAATTCTTCCGTCTCACTTCTATCTTCCGTCTCATTTCCGTCTTGCGTCTCATTTCTTTCGTCTCACTTCTGTCTTCCGTCTCATTTTTCCTTCCATCTTAATTCTTCCGTCTCACTTCTACGAAGTCTGTGAACAGTGACACAGACGATGTTTTATGTTACACAGAAGAAGTCTATTCGTCCGTGAACAGTAACACAGAAGATGTCTTGAGTTACTAACAAGCTACTCTGTGAACAGTAGCACAAACGAAATCCATTCGTCTGTGAACATTAACACAGACGATCCTATCCTCTATGCTCTATCTTCTATGTTTTGGCGTCTTCACATAGGATACTTATACACTTAATTCTGCCTTGCCTCTGTGAGCGACGTCATCATAGGCGATAATCATACTATGCACTCCTCCCTTGTTTTTATCTTACTTATTTCAATCTATTACTCTTCCTAACTACTATCATCCATTCCGAACTCATGTCATGTATGATTCACACTTAAACCATTAATCTTTCTCACTCCTTCATTAAATTGAATCAACAGCAGCTATCATCATCGTTGCACAGAATTATAAGAGAACATACTTCACTCATTCATTTCAAACTGAATCTGTCTGATTACAAAACTTTACAAGTTGTGAATACATCAGAATTTATAGACTTATACAACTTGCAATTTGACTATAGCCTTGACTAACAAAACAATCCTAAGAATTTCTTCAGATCATCTGCAGACTAAGCTGCCTTGCATCCCGACTCAATCGCTCTCTTGAGCTTCACCTGAGTTGGACAGAGGGTGGAGGGGGTGAGCTTAAAGCTCGTGGGAAACAG
>JANZXP010113949.1:0-17857 GCA_027576715.1 Erythroxylum flavicans
GAGCATGAGATATGTCTGTCCTAACTTCTCCAATTGGTCTTCTCGTAGACCCGTTTCCCTGATCCGACCCGTTATGTAGGAACGGGATGTTACAAGCTTAATCTTCCTCTTGCTTCTTTCTCTATCTCGATATTCTCTCTTTAGGGTTTCAAGTGTGGCTGCAAGAAAAATCTCCCATTTCTTTTATGTTTTAGGTAACCCTAAGGTTTTTTGGAGGTTTGAAAGGTCCAAAAATCCCTCAAAATTTGAAGTTTGTAAGCGTCTGCGTATCCATCTGATGCAGACCACGATCATGGCTCACATCTAAGCTTTGTGTCACAATCGTGGCATGCAGGCCATGATCATGGACCTTTGTTAAGGCCTGGGTTCCCTTAAAAACTCCTCCGTTCTTCGATATTGACCCTAAAACACTAGCAAACACATCAAGTTACCTCAAAAACATAATATTTGAGCTTAAAAGCTTATACTAACCCATAAAACATTTAAAACACAAATAATTAACAAACTAACACAATTCTAAACTAAACACATACTAAATGATTGAATTAATGACTAAACACATATCAAGCTATACCTTAAAACACGATGCAATTTACACTTATCACATCCCTACACTAAAAAATTTCCTTATCTTCAAGCAAACAAAACAACAAACAACACAGAAACACAAAGAACACATTGCAATAATGAGGCAATGGCTTCAACTTCACCAAACAAATTTAACTCTAAACACAATTATTTAAGTTGTTCCAAATTACTAATATGCAAAATTTGCGCCTAAGGGCTCTGGACTAAACATACATTTTAATCAAAACTTAAATATCAAGTTTATTCACCCCTTTCAATTGTACACACTCATTAATAATTATTTGGTCAATCAACTTTGAACTTTGTAACTACTCCTAAGTATGTTTTCATGAAAAGTTAAGCTACTTACAAGTTCGGTAGGTTTTTATTAGAAAACATTCTTTTTTGTTATTTTTTGTGGACATGGACCTAGTTTTTTTACACGAAGGCAAACATTGGTGATGAATGTCGATCCGATTACTTGACTAAGTCATGTATTTAGTAAGTTGCTTGGTTGGAATGTCATTATAGCCTTTTGACATGAAGGCACACATTTGTGATGTGTGTTGATCTGGTTACTCTACTACATCACATTCTTAACTATCGACTAGCTCTATTCATAACTAGAAGGCTAGCGAAATAGTTATTTATCTAAAATTCACAAACACTTTTTTCTTTTTTATTTATTTATTTATTAATGTCTGCCTTGTTGCTTTAGCTACTCATTTTCATGAAAAAATACTAAGAAAGTTATTTCATCAAAAGACCTAAAATTATGAATGAATGTGACAACTTATAAGGTGATAAACTAACATTAAATCCTAATTAGCTTGCATATTTTAGCCAAAGAACCCATATCACTAATTTTGCGAGCTAATGACTCTTCACAACCTAATAGATTATGTTCAAAATTAAATTGATTTCGTTCCATCTAAGCCATCAATACATTCGCACAATTCACAATATGCAACCTAAACACACTAACATATCAATTTGTAAAATTCACATTCAAAGCAAATCACGCAACCCTCCCCACACTTGAACAACACATTGTCCTCAATATTAGAAGGAGACAAACAAAAACACATGGAAGGAAATAACATAAAATAAAATAAAACAAAAATAAAGACTAAATTTAAAAGAAAAGGGTTAGAAATAAAATCTTACGGTGATAGAGGTGATGATGGTGAGCGAGGCGGTAGTTACACACATTAAGCCTTGAAATACCTATGAATACATTTAATGTCCCAGCTCTAGCATCTTTGTTCCTTTTCCATGTTCCTCATTACCCTAGAGTTTTTAGCTAGAGTATCTGTCAGAGTTTTGGTTTGACCAAATATTATTGTCAGTACTTTCTTCAGTCCCGATTCTTCTTCTTCATCCTCCTCCTTGAAATCCTTGCTAGTTAAATCCCCTTCTTGTTGTTGTTCATGTGTTTTGGCACTAACATCCCAAAGGTCCATATTATGAGACTTCAGGATTTCAACTCGCTATAGATGATAGTGGTTCATGAATTCAAGATGATAGACCATGAATCCATTGCACTCAAGTTTATAGTAATCAGCTATGGCCGAAACTAAGTAACCCATTCCTAAGTTATTGCTCCTCTTACGATGAGTAGCAATAATATTGTTGAAGATGTAGGTGGTTGTGCAAACTGGGATGCTATGGTCCATGCACCATAATAGGAAAAGTTCCTTCATCGAACACTTGTTAGTTTCCGTTTTGTCAAAAACAATTTGGCACATGAATTTGCGTACAAAAAAATGTCTGTGACTTCTGATGATGTTGTTATGTGCATTCTTAGCATCAAAGTGCTCTAACTCAATTAATTTAGTCCAGTAAGGGTTGACACAAAAATCATCGTGCTGATCCACTACGGACGATTCGAGGAAACCACAAATTTCATACAAAGTATCATAATTAAGCTCATAAGGTTGTTCCATAACCTAAACCACAATTCCTTAGGTTTATTGGATTCGAACTGAAGGGATGTAAAGAATTCTAAGGTTAGTTATTCATAAACTAGATATTGAAAATGAATAAACTGTCCCCATTGAATTCTCTCTGCTAAATTCTCTACCTTGTCTCTCAATTCTAGTCTATCTAAAGTCTCAAAATAGAAGTACTTTAGAACCATAATTTGCTTATTACGAAGGGAGTGAAAGTAGTTAACTTCCTCATCTGAGAAGACTGGGAAAGGCGCTCTGAAATTCGTTGCTCTATCTCTTTTGTCACGGCCCAATACTTGGGTTTTCCCTTTGGATTGGGTGAGCTTAACAGTTTGCTTGATCTATGGCCCCAGTAGGAATGAGAGTGTGCAATATTTATGAGAGTAAGGGAGTTGAGTGTAGGTAAAGGGTAGTGAGAGCCTTTCAATGTCTTATGTGTAGAGAGAGAGAGAATCTAAATGAAAGTGATGGAAGACATGAGTTTAGAATTGAATATCTAGGTAGGGGTGTTAGGGTTATGTAAATATAGTGCCCTTGAAAGCAAGTGTATTTATATATAACTTAATTTTCTTCCAGTTACAATATTGTAATGAAAATATTTATTATGAATAAAAAAAGAGTTTGGTTTTATTGTATGAGCATAATATAACTAGTCATAAGGTACCAAGGTTCCTTTATAAGTAATATACATATACATGGAGATGTATGAGAAACATGTTTATTATTGGAATCTAAATTAATTGATTCACAGTCGAATAATCAAGTTGGTCATTTGAATATAGTTTAGACTGTAGTATTACGATTTACCTCTGTGTAAGTAAAGGAGTTTACTTTAAGGGAATGATGAGTTTTAAATCATGATAGTAGTTAACTATCGATAATGGCACTATTAAATGAATCTGGAATCCCATATGTTTTTTAAAGAATAAAGTAGGTCGTTACTTTAATCTTAAAACATACACTTTAGCATTCGTTTATTACGAGCAATAATCTTGATGAGTGGTGAACTTATGTGTGTTTTGTTATAATTCTTGAAATGATTGAAATAGATTTTTACAGGGTATCAAACTATCAATCCAGTGTCCATAAGTTAGAACTATTAATTGAAACATGCATTAGGGAACATTCACTCAAATAAAGAGTTTATAGTAATATCATCACTTCTAGATGTTTTACGAAGATTGGTGATTAAACTGGCGCCAGTAGTTTATAGACTAGCTACCCATTAAGTCTTAACACCAAGATTAGATCTTGTGTGTTAATCACTATGCAGAGTGAAACGGGAGATCTAAAAGAAAAAACTAAAATAAGGGCAAAACGATAATTTTACCCTTTATTGTGAGGATGGCTATAATATAGTTCATAATAGAGTTTGCGATTAGACGTCGTATTAATAATTTGAAGCACATTTTCTCATAATTTTAAGTAATTTAAGAGTTTAGCCAATTGTCTTTAGTGAATGACATTTAGTTAATAAGTTGGAATTAATTCTAATGTTATTAAATTAATTTCGTGCTTATTGGAGCTTGAAGTATTTAAGTCCAATTAGATTCCTCACTTCACTTCTAGGAAGGTTATCAAGGAAAGTAAGGAAAATAAATGGATGTTACTGGAAAGAAAATGGGACAAAAAGGAGAGAAAGGACCGAATTGGATTCGGGCTAATAAGACTAAAATAATTTAATTAAAAGTTAATTAAATTACGTTTTAAGCCTATAATTAAATGTTGCGCTTACATTAATTAATTGTTAATTATAAGCCTAAAAGTAACATTTAATATTGGGATAAATTTTGGTTTGATTTGATGAATTAGATTAATTGAATTGAAACAAATAATTTAAAATAAAAGGGAAGGCAAAACCGAATTCTACAATAGTGTAGATTTCGGTTTTATAGCTAAAATGATAGCAGCACATTTAGCATTGAATTGCTAAATACAATGTGGGTTGTTTTTAGTTTCTCTCCACTCACTCCCAAAGCAAAACCGATCACGCTTCTTATCATTAAATGGTTTAATGGTTGGTTTTAAACAAATATGGGTATGTAGAAAAATGTACAACACTTTTAACATTCTTTTGATTAAATGATGAACTGGTGCATTTTTTGCTCTCTCTCCAATCTCTCCAAAACTGTCGGCTATAGCAAATGAGAAGTTCTCATTTTTGTTCTTTCAACTAGCTGAATATAGCAAATGAGAAGGTCTCATTTTTGTTTTTTCAACTAGCCGAGAAAACGAGAAGGTCTCACTTTTGTTCTTTCAACTAGTTGAACATACAAAGAAAAGCCTCTACATTTTTCTTCTCCTTTCCCACCAAAGGAGCTTGCTAGCCAAGTTGTCCAAAGAGAACAAGTGGTAGATTGGATTGGTTAAGGACACAATAGTGAGGAGTCGGTAATATTCCAATCTTGTTCTTAATATATTTTTTTAATGTCGTATCATGTATGGATTAAAAGCATGTTGCTTTAGTGTTTACGCTTCCGCTATGTTTTGATTTTGGAAAAAATTTTTGAAAACTACCATTTAGCCAAACCGAGTATGTTTTTGTTTTCGATCTAACAAGGGGAGTGCAATTTTGTAAGAAAAAACTAAAAAACGTGTGCCTGTAATGCCTTGCCGTAAGCCACGATTGTAGCCTGCAATAATTTCACCATTTCTGATTTTTTCATCTTTCGTCCTTATATACCCCCCCCCCCCCGAGATCCTTTCCTAACTTCTTTTTAGCACTATCACCTCATTGTACTTTCCTTCTCGATCATCTTTATCAAAATTAATGCTTTACTCTTTCATGACATTTATTTGGAATCGAAATAACCTAACTACGAAATTCAAACTATCTAAAATCAAGGAAATAACTGGTAATTTAGAAACCATGTGTTTCCTCCCATGCAGTGCTTCTTTTAACGTCATTAACCTGACACTCTTCTTTACTCAAGGTGGTTTAAGAAAATTCTTTGATGGTGACTCGGTTGTCAATCTCATAAAATGTACGTGTGCCACCTAGTTGCTTATGCCACCTCCTTCCTTTTTCTGATTCTTTCTTCTCCTTCTTTTGCAAGATTTATTCGTTTTCATGGAACACTTTTGATCATCATTCTTTTATTTTTCTCCGTCAAAATTCGTTCCCTTCATCATGGTCATGGGAGAGGATTTTTGTCATTCTTGGTTACGGTGAAAGACATCTATTCCTCCCTTATCCTTAGAATCAGCTGACTCTTATCTACATCAATAATTGATTAGGTAGTGGCCAAAAATGGCCGTCCGCGGATAATTAAGGTTTTTGCGTCTTCTTCTATGTCCAGTATGCAAAAGTCTATGCGAAAAGTAAACTTTTCCACTAGTGCGTGTACATTATGTGTGATACCTTTTAGATGATGAACTGGTTTATCTGTCATTTTTTACCAGTATCTTGGTGGGGGCTATCGCACCAAACCCCATCTTCTGATATAAGGAATACAACATCATGCTTATACTGGCTCCCAAATTGGCAAAGGCTTTCTCTATTTTGACACCCTTAATAATGCAGTGGATATAAAAATCCCCTGGATCCTCCTTCTTTGGTGGTGTCGTTAATTTCTTTTCTTCCTCCAATTCTTTTTCCACCTTTCCCCTTATTGATTCCATCAATAAGTCGTCCTTTCAGTTGCTTGATCATGTCTACAACTTCATTTAGCTCAACTTCCTTAGATTTCCTCATGGCTTTGATCGGGAATAGAATTGGGGGTTGGTAATTATCTCACATAAATTGTACCTTGCCAGCAGAGAGCCTTCCTTATTATTTTACACCTCTGCCTTTCCCTTGTTCTTGAATGGGTTTGGCTTTCGTTTTTTTTAAATAGGGTAGGGATTTTTGTGTTGATGCTTCTAGGTTGTTTGTAATTTTGGTTCACCTTGAAAAAACATTCTTATTAACCTTATTTTTTACCTTCCCTTCATTTTCTTCAACTTAGTGTGATTCCTCCTCAGTCACTTTTGTAACAACCATGATTCGTTCTTTCATATTGTACTCAGTGTTACTTAAAAGGGTTTTTGAATTTTGAGTCGTTATTGCTTCTACCAATTGACTAACTTGGACCTCCAGGTTATGTACTGAGGAGCCGTGATTCTTTGTAACTTGCTCGAACTTGCCTTCAAGCCTCTTATGTGCATCCTCCATACCTCCAATTTTATATAAAATTTTTTCCAGTTTGGATTCCATCAAACTCAGTTTGTCTTGCTGGAAACCTGGTCGTCCTTGAGGTCTAAACTATCCTCCTACGTTGTTTGACTAAGAGAAGTTTGGGTGATTTTTCCACCCAAGGTGGTCCTTGATCCAACTCTTACTGAAACTCCTCAGCCATTGTTGCTTTTGCAGTTTCTTCTTCTTCTTTATACCAAGCTCTTCTAATTGAATGTTCTAGATTAGTGATGTCAAGCTCTACAGTTTCAGCTATTTGACTCAAACTTCTTGCATTCATGCAAGAGAATGGACACACACAAAAAGAATAGGTATAATAGAAAAAATTAAAACTAACTCAAATGGATTAGATTAAGAGAACTAAATTATTCTTAACTCTCCCCAATAATGGCGCAAAAAACTTGATCTTGTCATTGGAGCTTTAAAATTTATAAGCCCTCAAATACCCAAAGCGCACAGGAAGGGGAGTAATCTAATCCTAAAATCTAAGTCTAGAAAAAACTATAAAACTGAAAATAAAAGATGCAACAGAAATTAATTACTAGAATTGAATTCAGCCAATCAAATCAGAAATTAAACACAAAAGTATTAACAAGTGAGCAATATGTAATCACAATAGAAATCAACCTAAGGAATTTACCAATTTATGAGAAAGGGGATTTCACTTATCATTAATGCTATCCTAGCCGATTATGTGTCGATGGAGTGTCTATTCTAGACTATCCTATGGTTGATTACTCTCTCTCAAGTTATAACCATTAAACCATAAATTATAAACCCTAATCAAATTATAGAATTTGCAATCTCTTAATTCACAAATCATCCAAAACCCTAGTTAGATATAAAGTACTCTAATAAACTATCGGAACATCACACGGGATCTCTCTCTGCACAATTACCAATATGATTTATCACGGTTTCTATGAAATCACCTAACTCTCATTAATTCAATTTAATCATTTTTCATTTAGTTCACCCTCTCAATTTATTACTGAATTATGTAAGAACACAATTAAATCACGACATTCATCCATTAAACACAATTGACTAAATTGTCATTAAATAAAAATAAAATCCTAAAGGAGAGTTTAGAATATAATCAATAATCCAAATCCTATCATCATACTATCCATCCCAATTCTATGCATAAATAAAATAAAAATGAAAAGGAAATACGATTTGGAATAGATGATGGTAATGAAGTTAGAAAACCTCCTAATCTGGGAAGTATGTTGAGTCAACTTCATCTTCCTCTTCCTTCTTTCTCTCTCTCCGTATTCTATCTTTAGGATTTCAAGTGTGGCTGCACGAAAAAGCTCCCATTTCTCTCCTCTTGTTGTTCTATAAATAGTTTTTTATGTTTTGGGTAACCCTAGGATTTTTTTAGGGTCCGAAAGGTCCAAAAAATCCCACAAGACATGAAGTTTGTAAGCATCTATATGTCAGCCCGACCCTCAGGCCACGATTGGGGCTCTCATCTGAGCCTTCTGTCACTATTGTGGCATGCAGACCAAGATCGTGGGCCTATGTTATGGCCTGGTTTCCCTCCAAAACTCCTCCGTTCTTCGATATTAACCCTGAAACACTAGAAAATACATCAAGGTACCTCGAAAACATAATATTTAAGCTTAAAAGCTTATATTAACCCATAAAACACTTAAAACACAAATAATTAACAAACTAAACACATATTAAATGATCGAATTAACGGCTAAAGACATATCAAACTATGCCCGAAAACACATTGCAATTTACACTTATCAGATTACATATCCCAAAACTATTCCTTATTCAACCATAAAATGACATTTTTCATATTTGAGAACAAGATAGTAAAATCAGCCATAAATACCTCAATATTATGTTCAATATACTCAAAGAAAATACTTACTATGTATCTTTGAAAGATTATTGGGGCATTGCAGAGTCCAAACGGCATTCTTTTGTTGGCAAATGTACCAAATGGGCATGTGACTGCTGTTTTCTCCTGATCCTTCAGAGCTATCACAATTTGATTATATCCGGAATACCCATCTAGAAAATAATAGTGAGATTGGCCCATAAGTCGTTCAAGCATTTGATCGACGAATGGGAGTGGAAAATGATCCTTGTATGTAGCAGCATTCTCATTCTTCACGATAGTAATCTCATTTTTCTTAGGTATACTTGGACTAGACTCACCCATTTACTATCCCTTCTTGATGAAACAGCAACTAGGAACATTTAGGAATAATATACAAATGTAAATTGAATCTCATGATTATGATCTTATTATAATTTCAATTAAACAATATTTATTCCAGGAATCTTATCTCTACTATTAAAACATCAAATGTAATTAAATTAATACACAAAGATAAAGAAAGCCTTCTTTATTAATTAAATAATAATTATAAAAGCCTTTTTCATTAATTAAATAATAATTATATACATCAAATTGCATCCAATTGATTGGCTACAAGGGAATAAACTAACAAATCATATCCAGTTTTAAGTTAATGTTGATTTTTGCGCTTGATGTTATATTGAGCGTTCTCTTGCTTCAGTAGCCATCAACTTTTATGCTACATTACCCAAATACATCTCACCTCGACCCTTACCCACATTACAACCTTAAAATTTCCTTTGATTCATGATTATTCATGTGAATCCTAGTGATGGAGAAATGAAATGTTATACAAATTCGTGGAATGGCATGATCATAAATGGTCTTTAAGTGTACCTATGGCTCAATGCTATTTTACACACTCATTGTCATAGTCTACCATTAGATTGCTTAGTTTTTGAAGGTGATGATTATTGATTAATCATTAGTAAAAGAATTTAATGTTTAGTTCTTGTCATGGTTTTAAAAGTTATTCATCTTTTCTTATGACTATCGATTCTTGGAAAATATGGAAAATGGGAAAGTGTTTTAGTTTGTAAATTTGATTTTGATTTTTGCCCAAGGACAGTCAAAGGCTAAGTTAGGGGAATTTGATATGTGCTTAATTACATATACATTTACTCCAAAACAGTTAGTGATTAATGCTTTGAAATGTTTAAGAAACTCATTTTTAGTTAATATTTGGTTTTAGGTACAATTTGGAAGCATAAAAGCTAAAGTGAGTTAAAAGAACTTTTTTTAGTCATCCTCTTAATTTTCACACTCAATTGTTCTTATGGAATAAGAAGGAGATGGATTAGGGTGAAGATGGGATAAGAAAATCAAATGAAATGAAGTTTTCAAGATGATCTAGAAGATAGACGACCGTGTGAAGATAAATGTTTGACTTACATGGTTCGTTACACAATCGTTTACCCAACCATATAAAGTAATGAATTGTGGAGATTTCTTGTCATACACGGTTTAATACACGGTGTGTATCTCCTCATAACGCTGGTTTTTAATATAAAACAACATTGAGTGGCTAATAGTTTATGAATTAGTTTTGAAGCAAAAGGAGTAACAGAACTCCCACTCTTTGGAGATCCATAGAAGGTTAGGCTTCCCCATTCTAGTTCTGAGGTGAAATAGAAGTCGAAGACTCATTTTAGGCATCTCTCCAATTTGTATTGTGTTCTTTCTCTCTTAGAGATTATTCATGCTATCCTATGTTTATTGGATTGGGTATTATGTAAGAATGATTGAATGCTCTATTTGATTCGTAAACCCCTTACTGGAATCTTAAATACAATATCTAATTGTTATGTTATAGATTCATTTGTGGCAACTAATGACATTAAATCATTATGTATATCGCAAATTAAGTTAAATGACCCAAGTTTGTGTGGTTATTGCCTAAATTGGTCTATTTTCCTTATTCATAATTCAACTGTCCGACTAAATCTATAGAGCTTGTTCTAAGTTGTCTAATACCTAGGTTTAATTAAGGAGCTTGTTTTAATTAAACATGACCTAAGGAAAAATCAAGATTAATAGAGATTGTTGTTAATTTATGATCAATAGTTGCTAAGAGAGGTATAAGAATAATAAAACAATGAAACATGCTTATTCATATGTAGATCAAGATTAAACTGAAGACCGGATCCTTAACTCATTCATCATTTTATCACTTTTTGATTGTTTGCTTTAATTTACTTTTAATTTCATTTTATTTTGTTATTAGAAAATCAAACCAAACCTCCAAATATCCTAAACACCAATTCATTTCATTATAACCATTGATTACATCTATGAATCGTATGACACATGTGAATCTTACTTATTAGGCAAGATGACAAAGTTACCCTTTAAGGGAAAGGGTGAACAAACTACTGTGCTGTTGGACTTAATACATTCAAATGTATATGGTTCGATGTCCATACATGCCAAAGGTGGTTTCATATACTTCATTACCTTCATCGATGATTATTAACAATATGGGGATTTTTATCTAATGAGATAGAAATTTGAGGCCGTCAAAAAGTTCAAAGAATTTATAAATAAAGCAGAGAAACAATTAGGTATAAGTATTAAAACACTTCGATCAGATCGAGGTGGTGACTAATTAAGCTAAGAGTTTTTAAGTTATCTTAGAGATAATGGGACAATATCCCAGTGGACTCCACCTTACACGACGCAGCATAATGATATTGAAAAAAGGAGAAACCAAACTTTGTTAGACATGGTGAGGTCAATGATGGGCTTAGCAGATATGCTAAAATCCTTTTGGGGATATGCACTCGAGATTGTTGTTTATGTGTTAAACAGAGTCCCTTCAAATTCAATTGATGTTACTCCATATGAGATGTGTACTAACAAGAAACCCTATCTTTCTCATATGAAAGTTTGGGGTTGTCCAGTTTATGTGAAGCAAATTCAGTCAGATAAGTTAGAAGCTAAATCTGATAAGTGTCTACTTGTAAGATATCTTAAAGAAACGATAGGATATTAGTTCTACAATATTTTGGAACAAAAGGTGTTTGTTTCAAAGCATACTGTCTTTTTAGAGAAAAAGTTTCTTCTAAAAGAAGATAGTGGGAGCAAAATTGAACTTATGGAAGTTCAAGATGCCCAAATAGATGCAGATCAACTACCTAAACCTAAAACTGTTGTTCCTAATGATGAAATAATAGTTCAATCTTCTATCACACAAGAAGTTTGTAGGTCAAGTAGGATATATCATATTCCACAGAGATATGGATTTCTCATAAGTGAACATAATGACATATTGTTCATAGAAGACGATGAGCCCACTACTTATGAAGAAGTTCTAAAGAGTTTAGAATCTAAAAAATGGCTTCAAGCCATGAAATCTGAAATGGATTCCTTGTATGAAAACCAAGTATGAACTTTTGTTGAAACCATAAGCTGCAAATGGGTTTTCAAGAAGAAAATTGTTATGGAGGGTAAAGTAGTTACTTATATAGCTAGGCTTGTAGCAAAAGGTTATCGTCAAAGATAAGGAGTTGACTATGACAAAACATTTAGCCTGGTAGCCATGTTTAAATCCATTAAGATACTCTTGGCCATTGCTGCTCACTATGATTATAAGATATGGCAAATGGATGTGAAAATAACTTTCTTTGATGGAAACCTAACCGAGGATGTGTATATTACACAATCCAATGGTTTCATATCCAATGATGACAAAAAGGTATTTAAGCTTTAAATTTTCATTTATGGATTGAAGCAAGCATCCAAAAGTTGGAATATTTAATTTGATAAGACAATCAAAGAGTTTGGTTTCTTAAGAAATCCGGATGAACCTTGTGTGTACAAAAAGATTAGTGGGAGTGCAATCGTACTCCTTGTGTTATATGTAGATGACATACTACTAATAGGAAATGATGTCTCAGCTTTACCATCAGTCAAGATTTGGTTGTCCAAGAATTTCTCTATGAAAGACCTTGGAGAAGTAACTTATATTCTGGGTATAAGAATCTATAAAGATGGATCTAAGAAGTTGCTTGGTCTTTCTCTGTCCACATACATAGACAAGATGCTAAAGAGGTTTAGCATGGGGCAGTTTAAGAGATATTATCTTCCCATAACGCATAAGATTACACTCTCGAAATCTATATGTCCAAAGACACAAGATGAGAGGAGTCACATGAATTTGATCCCTTATACTTCAGCTATAGGATCAATCATGTATGCTATGTTATATATGAGACCCGATGTCTCATATGCTCTAAGTGTTACAAGTAGATACCAGTCAGATCCTGGATAGGGTCATCAGGTGGCTGACAAGAATATCCTTAAGTAATTGAGAAGAACTAAGGATGTATTCTTAGTATATGGAGAAATTGATTTTATTGTCAGCAGGTATATAGATGCCAGTTTCCAATCTGACAGGGATGACTCCATACCCCAGTCAGGATATATTTTCACACTGAATAGTGGAGCAGTCAGTTGGAAGAGTTCCAAACAAGAGACAAATGCATATTCAACAACTGAAGCAGAATACATCACCGCTTCAAAAGTAGCAATGTATTCAGTATAGATCAAGAAGTTCATCATAAAACTTGCATTATTGACCCAGTATAGTTGTATTATGACAACAATGGTTCCATAGCACAAGCAAAGGAACCAAGGTCTTATTAGAAATACAAACATATACTCAAGCAATACCATTTGATTAGAGAAATCATTGGTAGAAATGATGTCAAGGTAGAGAGAGTGCCATCCACTTATCAGAATATTGTTGCTCCTTTGACTAATCCTATTCCTCAAATGAGATATGAATCTTATGTACTCGCATATGGTATTAAATACAAAGGCGATTGGATTTAGTGTAACTGGGAGGTTGTTAGAGAAGTGCTCTAAAGGCAATCATAGCGCTAATTGTACAAATCTTTTTTATTAATAAAAAGGTTTTTCGTAATTTGATGTTCATGTTCTTTATGAATTGATAGTGTTCTTAAATCGAATTAATGAATTCCTTGATATGTTAGATAGAATGAAGGAAATCATGATGAGATCATAATAATGAGATTCCTATCATATGTAATTATGTTAGTATCTAAATTATCCTTAGTCATAGGATTAATGAGATAGGACATTATTAATCTGGAAAGATTAGCACATAATATACTCATTGATTAGATCAAGCAGTGGATCTTATAAGCTACAAGCATGAGTTGTTTAAAGTTAACATGTGGATGCTTGCTAAAAGTAATAAGTACATTGGATGATCTGCCATAAGACAATCATATAAATAATCTATTCTAGTGTCTGATAGTCTCATTATAGTAAGGGTGCAAATATCCTTAAACTTGAGGTCCTCAAGGATATCTTAAATACTAATCATATATTTTGACTCCATTCCTTATTGCTTTTTAGATGTTTCTCATAGGGTGGTGATTGGGTACAACTTGAGATATTCGAAGGTAATTGAGTAGTCAATAAAGGATTCACCAGATCCTGATAGAAGGAGATGATACCTACAGCTCTTGCCAGAGTCATTACTCAAAAATCTTTGGCCAAAGTGAAAATGTCATGAAAATAGTCTTCAATGACATAACCAATTAAGTAATGAGCTTGAGGATAAGAACTAACATCACTTAGGCTAGATGTGACGTAGTCAGTCTAAATGGAGTTAACACTTTAACCATACTCAGAACCAAGTGAGGTATAGATGGTAAAAGGATTAATTGCATGAGAACATTGTTTATGATCGTAGTCAAACCACTAACTATTCGATCAATTGGGGGTTATGATGTGTTGCTAGATACTGCTCATGAATTGCTTAAATTAAGTGTTAATTTAAGTGGCCAATATTACCGGGAACCAAATAGGTCACACGTATTAAAGATGTGAAGAATAAGTAAAATGGTTTTGGATGGGATCCAAGATATAAAAGATGCATGACTAAGCTACACAAGTGTGGTAGTTTAGGGTCATTTGATTGTGAATCATATGAAAAATGTGAATCTTGCTTATTAGGTAAGATGACAAAATTACCCTTTAATTAACAAGATGAACAAATTACACTTTAAAGAAGGGGTGGAAGTTTCATGCTAAATTAAGTGGGATTAAAAACCACTTAATTCTCACTATCTCTCCACTGTTAGTGTAGCATCCCCCTCCTATCCGACATATGCTCGTACATCCATCAAACGTTCAACCACATACTCGATGGAAATGGCGCGCCAACTAGATCACTTTCACTTATCTCATGGCATCATAAATTAAAACACGAATACTCAATTTCTAAAATCCCAATTCTTCATTTGATTTCAAAAATAAAATGTACATTGTAGCATTACAACATCATCCATATATATACATTATCAAAAGCAAATTAGAGTTTATAGCTCTGTTTACAAAATATGCTACATGTATGAGGAAATATACAAAAGTTCTATCTAAATCCTTCAGTCCCAGCTGAACGACCTTTAAACCATTTTTTAAGCCAAAAGTAGTACTAAGCTTCTTCTAGAATGTCTTAGTAACTAAGTAACCTCTCTTGTACCTAAGAAGTCAACGTTGCAATTTTAGTGAGTTTTATGAACTCAGTTAGTTAACCATCCTCGATGGTTCACTCTTATCACATAACAAACAATAATTCACAGTCAATTCATATAACTACATAATTCACATCACTTCATTTGTTATCATGTAACATCGGAAAACACTTTGTTCACAAATTTCACAGTTCCCATTCAACACAATTCAACAATACATTTCAATCATTCAAAACATTCATATCAAGCATATATGCAATGCTCATGAGACTCGCTTTCAAATTATTATGTTGTTAGGACCGAGTGTCTTTTTCATTGTCTCGTATCTATTGTGGATACTGGGATCATTAATAACTATCCCTTGTCCATTTGGGATACAGGGCTCATTATACATAGTGAGCCAGAGGCTTTTACCACATTCTGAGCTTTAAACTCTTTTTCACTTGGACTCTGGTCACAACTGCCTTCATGTTATCATGCATTCATATAATGAAATGCAGCACATGTATTCAATCAATCACTTGTGCTCAATTTTACACATTCAAATTATCATTCATATTCACATTTATCAGCAGACCTTAGTCTGGCATTCAACAATTAAGTTGAGTATCATTTATTATGTTAAATTCACATACAATAAGCACTTCCAATATGATATTCATGCATCAAACGCCTCGAACATTCAATGTTTAGAATCAATACATTCACATCACATAATAATTCAAAGCAGAACTCTAAATAAAATAATTAGTTATTGTGAGACCATTTAGGTTACTCACAGTTTTCTCCAGATAGCTTATTGCCTCAAGGTCCCAACAATGTCTGGATGTTGTCACTCTAATTGGTCTTCTATATCATGCAAAACACATTTACACACATTACAACTTTACATAATCACATAAGTACTCATTTATGAACATATTATGTACAATGCATGCTCAATGACAATCTCAGGTACATTTCCTTAATTCATATCTCATAATCGTTTAACATCATCTTTCAATCATTCTTTATTACCTAATAGACTTTACCCACTTTAATCACCTCATTCATCAACAACTAGGTTCATTCAAGATCTCATTGAATCCTAACTACACCATAAAGAAGTACCCTGACATTATTAGGTTTAAACAACACTCAAAAGACAACCCTTTTACACCATAGGTCTACCCACGATCATGGTGTCCCTTCCATGATCATGAGAAAAACTTATGGCGCTGGCCACGATTATGACAGAATCATATTCTTGCTATGCCACGATCATGGGGTGAGGGCCACGATCGTGCCTTGCACTTTCTTCCTTCATTCACACAAATTTAACATATATACTTACATCAATTTCATATTAAATTTTCCAGAATCCACATCTACTAATGCAACATCATTTCATACTAATTTAACTACCAAATTGATTGCATGAAACTCTCAAACCTCTACTCATTTGATTCACCATTTCTAACTAAATATCATCATTCATGAAATCCTATCTCTTTCTATAATATATCTCATTCATAATGCATCAAACAATTCATTCTTCCACAGTTCATCACTTAGGATTCATAACCTCTTCATTTTTACCTCAAAACTATCTCAATAGTATTCATAAGATAATTATTAAGTTCATGAATCATACAAAAACAAACATTTAATCATCTTTCATTATTATTCCTAATTCTCATTTCAAGAATATTACTCCACATCTTTCTTGTACCTTAAATTCTCAATCTAATTCATCCACAATATAGCCTATATTCGTGATTTTCATATTCTTAGAATAAATAAATTCATTCATCAATTCCTTACTTTCATTATCACACAAAAATAGTACATGATCACACCTCTTGCTTTTTCATCTTTCAGCACTCTTTCAAGCATCATTTTCGTTTTTAATCATCACAAAATCACTTATAGCATAACTTATAATTTATCACTCATCATAACACAAAAGAAACACATAACCCTAAAATTTAGAACATCATCTATTTATTATTACACCCACGTTAAGGCATATATATAAAATGTTGGTCATAATCATCAATCTCAAATCATTCATCATATTTGTTTCACTTATGACTACCTATGAAGATTAAAGTATAACGTACTTGATTTTAGCTTCAAAATCTTCAAGATATCACTTAACCCTAGCTTTCCTCTCTCACACGAGCATCATCATTCAAAGGTGGTAAGGTTAGGTCTTTAGTGACTAATGAATAAGACAACAAAAAGGAAGTAGCAAGTGAAGAGTGAGAGCAAGATACAATGTTGATGATGGTTGGGTGAGTATCGTGGAAGTAAAGAAGAGAAGAGATGGAGAAGGTCACGAAGAGAAGAAGAAAAGGCAAGAATGAAAAACAATTAAGTGGTCTTTCAATTAGAAGAAAAAAATTGTGGATTCAGACATAGTATGGCAAGTGACACTTGTCACTTGCCACATGTCCATTTCCTATGGGTCATTTGGTCCTCTTTAATAACCAGCCCATTTGTCTCCAATTTCTAAACCAATTGTCTCCCAATTTTCTATGACACTTGTCATTAAATTCGTATGTCATTTATCAAAATTTCCACTACCATTTGACTCTTATTTCCACTACCATAATTCAATTGTCTTCATACTTGACATTTTTCCTAATCCAAAAATACCCAAATTCTAGAAATTTTCTAAATTTCATTAAAATTCTAAATCAATACTTATACTTACCAAATCAATTTTCAAGACAATATAGGCACTATTCACATCATAATCACATTTATAAATCAATTATACCCAGAAAAT
>JANZXP010113988.1:0-17851 GCA_027576715.1 Erythroxylum flavicans
TCAGATCCTTTTTCGTATCCATTTTACTCGTCTATTTTATAATCCTAGTCCGTTTTATGTCAGCATAGTGGTATTACAACCAGTGTTGAATTCTGGACCATACTGTATTTGAGTAGTGACATTTGAAGAAAAGATGTTCCACTGATTCAGTTTCTAGTCCACATAGTACACAGAAAAGGCTTGAGTTGAAGAGATACATATCTTTGGTCCATAACCTACCTAAGATAGCCAACCAATATATAACTGACGCTTTAGGCACCAGTGAGCTACTCCATAATAAATTGGCCCATTCAACTTTAAGATGTTTATCTCAAATTTCTTTCAAATACGAGGCATTAGTAAATTTACCTTAAGGATGTAGCGGCCACACTGGTTAATCTAGTTCTTCTGAGTTAGGGATATAATTAGGAAGATTTTATTTTAAGAAAGTCATTCTTCTCTAGACATAGACCTAACTTTGGCTCAATACAATAGCTTCAACTTTGGAGGTGAGGTTGTATCTATTCCTCAAGGAGTATAGCTCCCTACTTTGGTTTAGGGGGGTGATTGGGCACCAATTGTCAAACCATAACCAAGTTTGTTGTCAACTTCCTACATGTATCCTTATTTGAGGGCATAGAGTACGCCTCATCGGTAGCAATTCTTTTAAAGTTTAAGAATACTCAATCCTGTCATTTAGCTTCCAAAAAATTTCATTTACTAGGTAATGTGAATGAATCCATTTTACCAAAGTTGCTTCTTTATCATACATTATTATATCCATTTAGCCATAAGCATTTTGTTCCTGGTTTTTAATGATACTAAACCAAGGCCACCTTTTTCATTAGGAATACATACTTTGTCTCATCTTACTTTTTCCCCATATGTTTTGACAACCCCTTTAGACTATAAAAAATCTTTTAGAATTTTCTCTAAATATTCAATGATCTTTTCAAGAAGTACTAAATGGAAGCCTCAGTGTGTAGATTGCCAAGAACACTCTTTATCAGTTGTGTCTGACTTGTAAAGGATATGAACCTATTTTTCCAAGCAGATATTCTTGTTCTAGTTCTCTCTATAATTCCCATACAATCTCTAGTTTTGGGTTTTTTAGGATACATGGGTATTCCTAAATAGATAAGAGGAAGTTATTGGATCTTTATTTTAGATATTTTTTTGTATTGTTATGTCTCCATTACCTCTAATTAAAAGCGTTAAATTGCTCTTTTCAAAGTCGATTCTCAATCCAGACATACTTGAAACACATCCAGCAAGTTCAAGATTAGTCTAGGGCATTTCCCACATAAAAAGAGCAAGTCATCTGCGTAGGCTAGGCAAAAAAGTTTAGGTTCCTTGCATTTATGATGGTATTTGAACATATGTGAACTGTCTACATTCCTTTGAGTTATATTGAATAGAGTTTCCAATGTAATAGTGAAAAGGTAAGGAGATAATGGATCTCGCTGCCTAATACCCCTAGCTCCTTTGAAAATTTAGGTGGGCTCACCATTAACTAAGGTAGAAAATGAAGTAGTTGTAAAGCAGGAATTGATCTAGGAGATGAACAATTCAAGGTAATTAAAGGCTCTTAAATTGTTAAGTAGAAATCACTAATCCAATGAATCAAAAGCCTTGTATAGATCCACCTTCATTGAGCAGCTTCAAATTGCTAGATATATGGGATAATCTTTAAAAACTCTAGGATCAAGTAACAGATTTTCCCCCATCCTCGTGCTCTCAATCTAAGCTCCTTGGTATTAATTGATGATAGCATCCAGAGTTCTCCTACGTCTCCTAGCCAGAATTTTAGCAATTACTTTGTAGACTATATTACAATAGGAGATTAGCCTATAATCTTTTAAGTAAGAGGGATTCCCTTTCTTAGGAATGAGGCATTTGTAGGTTTTATTAAGCTTTCTAGGCATTTTCTAACTCTTGAAGAAATCTAGCACACATTCCATAACATATTTCCCTGCTATATCCCAAGTATTTTATAAAAAGCATAAGTCAAAACCCATTCGGCCTTGGCGATTTGTTAGAATTGAAATTGAAGACTATCATCTTGATTTTCTTTACAGTAATTGGGCTGACTATTCTTTCTCATCACCCAACTTGTTATACAAGCATTGATTTTTCTCTTAGAATGATGAAGAGGAAGAATTTTTTTTCCAATCAGATCCTTATAATAATTAAAAGCCATACCTTTCATGACTTATTGCTTTTGCTTAATATTACCCTCATTATCCATAAAAGTAGTAATTTTGTTGTTTTTTCTATGTGTTAAAAAAGAGTTAAAGAAAAAGCTAGTTCATTTGCCCCTCTCTTAATCATTGTCTTCTGGCTTTTTGTTTAAGATATGAGTTATGCATGGATAAATTTCTAATATAGTCCTATAAGGCTTGTTCTTATATATTCTTAAGTTTGTTTTTGGAAGGGGATATGTAGGTCTCAATTTGATAATGTTATAGTTGCATTTTTTTCATTTCGAAGCCTTTTCGCTATGTTGGTGCATGTCATCCTCTTCAAATACTTGAATTCTTCCTTGACTTTCTGAAGCTTGACTACTAATTGGTAGGTCTTACATCATAAAACTGAGCTTTACATCCCTTTGTTCACCTCATCTTGAAATCCCTCAACATGTAGCATCAGATTGTAAAAGCTGAATGGAGTGTTAAAATTGGTAGTTGTATAAAAGCCTTGAACTTCTATAAAAGAGTGGCCAGAAGAGAAGGGAGGCCCAAAAAATGCATGTGAGTTAGGAAAACCCTTCATTCAAACACTATTAGTAAGAACCTTGTCCAACATTTTTCTCATAAAACTAATTCCAATTTGCCTATTGGACCATTTAAATAATTGTCCATCGTAAATAAGATCCATAACTTCCACTGAAGATACAAAGATGGAGAGTTCTTTACCATTGGTGTTTTTACTTATAATAAAGCCTTCAACTTCCTCATTCCTTAGTATATAATTAAATTTCCTACCTAACATCCAATTTAAACCACCACTGCTACTGATTATATTTAGTTTTTTTCCAGAGTGATTCTAAATTAGCAGTATATGTAGCAGAGAATAGGAAAACAATAGTTTATTTAGTAAACACTTTAGATGAATCACTTAGTTTGTGAAGAATAGTTCAGTCACCAGAATTTGTGAGGGATTGAATCCACTTATGATTCTCCCATTGTAATGGCGTGTATGATTAGTAATGAAAGCTCGTTTATTGCCCAAAAAGCTAAGTTCCTCCTTCAAGTGATTTGCCTTAAAATTTGTCTCTAATAAGGAAAACAAAATTGATTATCTCTAATATGATATCCTTATCACTTTGTTTTTTTAGGGCTATTAAGCCCTTTAACATTCCAGATTAGGATCTTTATAATGGATGATTGAGGTTATCAACCTCCCTCTTTTCTTTGGATTTTCTTCCTTTTTTCGATCTGGAACTTGATCCAACTTCAATGAAATTATCCCCCTTATTAGGGTCCATTCCTTCAACTTTTTTTTTTAAATGATTGTGCAACTTCTTCCTTTTGAGCCTCTTCCATGCCCATTGATGAATATTGTAGTTCCTCATCCTCAAACATTATGGCCTTTCCATTTCTAATGGTTTACTCAAAAGGCAAAGCCTCACGTGGCTAATCATTGTGCTTTGGACTATTGTTACTAAAATGTTTATTTTCCTTGATATTATCCTTTAAATCCATTAACTCATCATATGCACCTGTTTGAAATAGCCTACCAGTTGGTCTCCATAGTTTCAAGATATAGCTTAACTATATGACATGATCAATTAACTCCCTTTCCTATGTAAGCCTTTTGATAATCAAAGTATAAGGCAAGTTAGCTTCACGGGACACCTCTAGACACAATCTTACATATCCTATTCTCTCCAATTTGGCTATAAGGGAGTCCATACATAGAGGTTTACTCAAAGAGCAAGCTATGTAGCTTAGTCCCTCTTTAGTCTAGTATTCTAAAGGTAGATTGTGAAAATTAATCTATAATGAAATTTCCATGATGTTATCTACCTCAAGTGACATCATAAGGTGCCATTTTAGCAGTAGGAGGGGTTTACCTACAATATGTCAGGGGCCTCGCTCAAGAATGCCTGTTAGATTCACTCCCTTTAAGAATTAAAAAGTGAACCAATTGTCATCTGCCAATAAGGTTTTTTTGAATCCTTCTTTAGTCTATTTTGTAGGGCCTATGCATTCACCTATGGGTAGGAGGCTCTCTTCTCTAAAAAAATCCAACAAATGTACCTAATCAGACATTTGCCCTTCTAAATGGAGTAACCTGACTTGAAGTTAATGGGCTTAATTTAAGTTAACTAAGTTTTAAGATGACTTTTTTAAAATTTCTATTCCAATTCAAATTTAGAATCAGGTTCTACCAATTGAATCTAACTTGAAATTAAATGTCTCACTTATAAAAAATGTTGTCATTTTGTTACTTTTGTATAACCTAAGTTATTTATTATCCTATGTCTATCGTTGTCTATGATATGTGTTTAATTGTTAATAAATTTAATCATTTACACTTAGCGATTAATGATACGAAAATGCCTAAGATACTCACTTTAATTCATATATGATTTTAGGTACAATTTGGAAGCAAAGAAATTAAAGTGAGTCGAAAGCACTACATTTTAGCTATTTTCTGAAGATTAATTTTCATTTGTCTTCATAGAGCAAGAAGAAGAAATTAAAAGACAAGAAGAAAATTAAAAGAATAAAAAATATAAATAACATGAGATGCATGGATTATGCATGCAATTACGTTAATTAACAGCTGGAAATTAAATGAGACAAAACGGCAACACTGGAAGTAGATGAAGGTAGCTAAAAGAAAGTAGTCCATGAACAAACTGATAGCGCAGATGGGAAGCCAGCTGACCAAGACGTCCGAAACGTAGACGTAGGCAGTGTTTTGCTAAAAACACACAGAAGGCATGCTTAGGTTTTGAAGTTGCGTGAACAGTAGCTTAAACCACTAACATTAATTCATCAAATTAGCTACTGTAGGGGCCGGAAACATAGGAGAATAGTAGGTAGTTAGGAAGAGAAATAAAGAGAGAGAACAGTGTGTGAAATAGAGAAGAGTCATACTTGAATAGTAAACATGGACCTTAAACTTAATTTTTCATATCAACGAATATTGAGGAGAAGAAGCTTGCACAGTGAAGAAGAGCAAAAGGGGTTCTTCGGTAGGACTATAAGTATGGGAGCTTAAGCTAGGCTAAACATCTCGAAGCTAGTTCACAGGTGACATCGATGCTGACTACCCTGGTTAAGTGTATTTTCCTATTTTTGTTATTTGTTTCTCTCATTAGAAATTGATTGCGTTATTCTATGTTAATTGATTTAGGTTTCATGTATGGATAATCGGATTTTTGTTATTGATCAATTATTTGTGTATGAACCCACTGGGTATTATGAAAGGATGATTTTAATGCATTCATTTAATCGTTTAATTGTATACCTATTGCTAGAATTTCGATATAATACGTAATTATTATGTTGAAATTCATGTGTAGCGACTAATGATTCGTAATCATTAGGGATAACATGACCTGGGTGAAATGACGCATCTTATGTTGTTGTTGCCTTGATTAATCGGTTTTCTTAATTGTAATGCTACCGCCTAATTAAATCTAAAGATCATATCCTAGGTTATTCAATGGTTAGGTTTAATTAATGATTGTATCTTGATTAAACAAAACCTAAAGGAAAACTCAGGTTAATTATTAACCCACGATTGATAGTTGCTAGGAGAGGTTTGAGAACAACAAATCATTGAAATATGCTTAATTAGGGTGTAGGCAAGGATTGAATCAAATAACTGGGTCCCTACCGAATTTCCCACTTTTATCAATTTTCGCATGTTACCTTTAATTTGTTTTTATTAGTTTAGCTTCATTTTATTTTATTTTTTATTTTATTTCAAAATCCAAAACCCCCTATTAAACCTAAACATCAGTTAATTTCATTTCATACACTTTACACACTCTCTCTGTGGGATCGACCTAGACTCACAACTGTTATAATAGTAGTCTGGTTATTTTATTTTGACTAGCGTTACGATGCCCCGGTCACTAATTATTCTCATGAAAAAATACTAAAGATGCTACTTATTCATTTGGCCTAAAATTATAAATGAATGTGGTAAATTCCTAGAGGGAATGAACTAATATCATATCCTAATTAACATGCATATTGAATCAAAGCAACCTAGAACATTAATTTCTCGAGCTAATAAAGTTTAGTAGCCTAAAAGACTATGTTCAAAGCTAAATCGATTCTGTCAAGTTTTAGCCATTGACACATTCACACACATCATATCATACAATCTTAAACAAAACTAATATACAGCATGCAAAATTCACAATAAAAAAAACGTATAATGCACACAACCCTCCTGGTACTTAACAACACATTGTCCTCAATGTGAGAAGAGAAAATAAACAATATATAAGGTGGGAATAAAAATAGTGAAACAAGAGAATCATGAGAACAAATGAGAATAACAATAAAAATAAAAGACAAGGGTTAGAGTATAGAGCCCATTATGCTGATTGAGGTGATGATTGTGATGATGTTGAAACAAAATCCTCTTGACATTAAGGTTGCTTTCCTTTCTCGTAATTGATTCAAGAGAGTAAGAGAATTAGTAATCCAACCGATTCTAAATCATTAAGACTTATTTATAGAATTTAAAACAAATCTAACGGCACAAAAATTTTAATTTAACTACTAAACATGCTAGGTTATGGTCATTAGCTTGGCCTTGCATCTTTCAAAACTTAGCTGGGATCAATTATAAGTGGCTTGTTTCCACCGTGTTACCCAATTTTAGCTTTGTAACTTATAAATAAGCTATATATAGGAAGATAATCAGAAGGACAATATTGAGAAAATTAAGATTACCATTTAAGTTCACTAATGTCCTTTTTACTAACAAAGTATCAATAAAATAGGGAATAACTAAACTCCCTGAATCTTCTAAAGAATCTAGCAGTTTGTCCTAAAAGAGCGTTTCTCATTCATCCCCGGTCACCCTCATCTCTTCTTTTGTCTCCACTTTATGAATAGAGACTTTCATATCTACTTCAAGTTTTATGTCTGTTGTCATTTGTTTTTCATCTTTTTGCTCTTATAAAGATTCGATCACATCAATTTTCTTGAATTAGGGTGGAGGAGTAATGTATGGAGGGTCTTCATTCTTTTCTTCATCTTATTCTCTTGGTCTTTTATAAGATGGGATTCAGCTTGTTTTTTCCGCTAGTGCTTCTAACTCTTTCCCACTCCTAAGTGTGATAACCTTACACTGATCTCTTGGATGTGCTTCTATATTGCTCAAAACGTTTTCCGCACTTCTCTTATAAAATTCACGAGAAAGTTGTCTTATTTAAAGCTCTAGGTTGTCAATAGAAGAGGCATGGTCTTTCGTTACTTGCTCAAACTTCTCTTCCAATCTCTTTTGGGTCTCTTCAATGTTCATGAGCTTATCTATGATCTTGTTCAATTTAGAATCCCATGATATGTAATCATCTCACTGAAATCCTAATGGGTCTTGATGTCCCATGTCAGCCCTTACATTATTAAACCAATATAAATTTAGGTGGTTTTGCCACCTCAGATAGTACGTGTTCAAATAAGGATGACGAATTCCTCGACCAAATTACGCTTTACTGAAGTCCGCAAGGGTCCTTTGCTCTCCTTGATGTATTTCCTCCACCATCTTTCTCTCTATCTCTTTTTGGCATTTAATTTTACAGATTCCTCATTGTTTCCTTATGATGTCCAAATTGATGTGTCTTCTACTTTGTGCCTAAACTTCCCTCTCTTCTTTCTTTATTTTTTTTTAATTTCTTGTGATTGCGTACCACAATCACATGAGATGGTGAAAATTTCTTAGATTAAAAGAATTAAACTAATCCTACTAACTCCTCGGTAACGATGCCAAAAACTTGTTGATGAAAGTTTTAATCTATTAAAAACCTTCAATAGACCATAATAGCACGGGTCATAAATGTAGTATAGGAGGTGTCGATCCCACAAGGAGTTAGTGAACTAAACAAATTCTAAGTTGTCTAAGGCCTAAAAGGATTATTGTAAGAAAGATAAAAACTAAACAGAAAAGTAAATTCATGAATATGGATTGATTGGAATTAAAATGTAAAATTAACTCACAAGGAATCAAATTGAGCACCACCAAATTAACAATGGAAATCACGCAAGGAAGATTAGCTGATTATAAGAAGGGGGATTTATCCTATCATTAGTTCTAACCTATTTACTTTTGTGTTAATATGGTGTCGAAGAGTGGATTACTCTCTCTCAAATTATAATCACTAAACCCTAATTGATAAACCTTAATTAAGTTGCATTACCGAACAATAATCTCTCGATTAACAATCAACCTACAACCTAATCAGATTTTAAGCATTATATTAAACAACTAGGTTCTCATAAGAGATCTCTCTTTATATAGTTACCGATTTGATTGTTTGCGTGATCTATTAGGTCAATTAGCTCTTATTAACTAACCCAATCATTTTTCATTCAGTTCACTATCTTGATTTATTACCGAAATATGAAGTTACAACAAATAATCACAAATCCCAAATTAATTAACACAAAAACAACTAGATTAACATTAAATCAAGTTAAAAGCCGTAAAGATAAGTTAGAACATCATAATCAATCCCAAATCCATTAACATCATCGTATCAATCTTACATATTCCAAGAAAATTAAAAAAAATGAAAAGGAAATGTCATTTGGAAGGGATCAGGATGGCTCGAGAAAGCAGCAGTAGTAGAAGCCTGTTCCTCTCTCCTCTTCTTCCTCTTCTCTCTCTTATTCTTCTTTCTTCTTGGAATTTTCCTAAAGTGGCCAAAGTTGGAGCACCCTTTTAGGTCTTCTTTCTTTTCTTTATATATCTTTTCCATTTAGGGCAAACATTAGGGTTTACCCAAGCCTAAAAGTCTGAAATATCCCTCAAAAAATTACATTTTAAAAGCCTGTTCACGTCTGTTATCACGTAGTTGCAATCATGGTACATGATTTTGTTGTCTATTATGATTGTGGAAAATGAGGCCACGATTGTGGCAGACCCACTAAGCTTCTGTCACAATAAATACATCAAAACGCCTCAAATAGATAAAATTTAAGTTTAAAAGCATGCTCTAACCAATAAAATAGTCAAAAACACAAATATCTAACTATATAACACAATCCTAACCTAAACATGCACTAATCATTTAATTTAACAACTAAAAACATACTAAACTACTGACTAAAATATTATGCCACCTACAACTATCATTAAGCACTAAACAAATATGGGTTAAGTTCAATTCTTGAAGCATCTTAAAATTTGGAAAAACTCAAACATGAGTTCAGCAAAAAATATTGTCAGTAATGTCCTATGAGTGTTGAAAAAACCCAGTATAGAAACTATTTGATCCTTAAGCTTTTGAGGGGTGCATACTGAAAATAATAGTTTTGATATATTGCAATGAGAAGGAAGCAATCGGTGCTTCCTTACTGCTCGGTCAAGGTTACACGCACTAAGTTTTACTATTTATAACCTTGGTATTTACTGGAAGCACACGGGTCGTTCGCATAGTACCTAAGGTGTCGATCCCATGAGGAAGGGAACTAGTCCTAAAATCTAAGGCAGCTAAATTCTCAATAAACCTAATTAAACAACTAATGCAAAAATTAAATAAATCAATAATCGAATATGAGAAATTAAAGTGCTGAAGAGTAAAAAAAATAGCAATATCACAGCTCAACCCAAAATCAACCTATAAATTACCAAAGGAGAGAAAAGGGACGTTAATTCGAAAATAAGAAAACCTAACCAATTATGCAATTATTGAATTGACGAGTCTAGGCGGTCCTAGGGTGAATTACTCTCTCTCATGTTATAATTCTTAACCCTAATTAGTAATCCCTAATTCAAATTATGGGAATTGCGATCTCTCGACCTGCAATTGGTCCAAAACCTAAATTAGTTCTAAAATTGCCTATTAATCTACCGAGAATCTATGCTCGATCTCTTGTTACACGACTCTACCAGCTTGACTCAATTCTCTACCTATCAATTCACCTAACTCTTATTAGCCCAAATCGATAAGTTTTACCCAGCTCAACCTCTCAGTTTATTGCCGAATTATTAAGAACAGAATTGAAATCACAATAAACTCAATAAAAAACACAATCGAATAAATTTTATTAATCTCAAGAGTTGAAATCTGAAAGTGAGTATAAACATAAACGCAACATTCAACACAACAAATCTCAACACCTATTTCAATTCTATACATAAATAAAACTGAAATAAATGGAAATACTGTCAAGAATGGAATCTCAGAAACGGCAACAACCAGAAACCACCTGTTCTGGGAAGTATTTCACGTCTAGCATGTTTCTGTGTCTCTCTTCTTTCATCTCCTTCCTCAGTCTCTTAATCTCTCTCTAAGTCTCTCAAATTTGACGGAATCTCACTCTTTTGCCTGACTCTCTAAGCTCTCTCTCCATACTCCTAGTGGCTATTATATCATGTTCTATTTATTCTATGGAAGCCCTAGGTCAAAGTTGGGTCGAAATGATCCATAAAATCTCAAAAAAATTGAGTTTTCTGTTAGCCCAATGCAGGGCAATAGTGGCCTTGCCTACCACGATCGTGACCTGTCATTTAACCTTTTTGCCATGATCATGGCCTATTGTGCATGATCGTGGCCTGACTTGACGCTCTCTGTCACGATCATAGCCTGCTGTGCACAATTATGACCTATGGCTTTGGGCCAAAATGCCTCGAATCTTTGTTGTTCTTTCCCGTTTACCTTAAAACACTAACAAACTCATCACAGCACCTAAACAATATAACATTTAAGCTCAAAAACTTAATCTAACCCATAAAAAACACTAAAACACACAACCTAACATAATTACACCCTAAATACAGATATACCACTCAAATTCACACTAAATAAATAAAACCCTAAAACACATGCAATTATATAACTATCAACATCCCCACACTTAAATGTTTGCTTATCCTCAAGTAAACAAAACAATAAAACACATAAAAATACATAGCACACAATGCAATAATGAGGCAATGGCTCTGACTTTATGAAATAAATTTAATCTAGGACACAATCCTTCATTTATGTCAAACCATTAGTGAACAAAATATATGTTTAGGGGCTTGAATCAAATATACAACTTAATCGAGACCTAAGTGTTAATTTATTTACCCTTTTTAATTGTACACACTCATTAGTAATTTTTCGGTCCCTCAGACTTTATAACTATTCCTAAGTACATTTTTCATGAAAATTCAAGCGTATTACAAGTTCGATAGGTTTTTATCAGAAAACTTTTTTTTTGACTTAGTCTTTTACTCAGAGGTAAACAATTGTGATAAATGTCAATCCAGTTACTTAACTTAGTCATTTTATTAAACAGCTTGGTTGAAACGTCATTATAGCCTTTTTACGTGAAGGTACACATTTGCGATGCATGTCGATCTAGTTACTCAGCTACATCACGTTTTCAACTGGCTACTAGCTCTATTTATAACCTGAAGGTTAGCAGAAGAGTAATTTATTAAACAAAACATGTTTTTTTTATTACCTACCTTGCTATTTTTAGCTATTCGTTTTCATAAAAAAATGCTAGTTAAACTACCTAACCTAAAAGACCTCACATTATGAATGAATGTGACAATCTAGAGGGTGCTAAAGTTACACTAAGTCCTAATTAGACTGTATAGTCATCCAAAGGTCCCCTAATTCACTAATTTTGCAGGTTAATGATCGTTCAAAACCTAATAAACTAAGTCCAAAATTAAATGAATTTCACTCGATCTAAGCCATTGACACATTCACACACTTTATACAAAGTAACCTAATACTATCATACAACATGCAAAATCACATTCCCAAAATAAAACACACAATCCCTCCCCACACTTGAACAACACATTGTCCTCAATGTAAGAAGGAGGTACACACAAGCATATAAACAACAGGGAAAAACAAAAATTAACGTAACAAAAAATAGATAAAATGAATAATAAAAATAAAATAATTAAGAATAAAAATAAACATAAAGACAAAATAGAACTGAAGGCTAATGTGGGAAAGAAAAACTAAATTGGGTTAGACAAAAATCTCAAGGGGATGGAGGTTGTGATGGAGTCAGAGGTGGTAATTGAACACCCCGAGACTCAAAATACCAATGGATCTGTCTGATATCTTGGCTCTGGCATTGTTGTGGTGCGTGCCATCTCTGCAAGTATCATGGTGTTCTCCGCAAGCTTTCTATTGGACTCGGAGATTGCACGTGGTGTGCATGCCATCTCTTCCCCTTCTTCTTCTTCTTCTTCCGATTCCTCACTCGTTAATGCCTCCTATCGAGGCGGCGCTGAACTGGAGCTCACTTGTCCTGCCTTGGTCCACACATGTGTTTTCTTGTAGATCTCTGCATACTCATATTTGTGGAATGGATGATCTCTGCCTGAAATAAATGATAATGGTTGAGGAAGTCAGGGAGGTGAATCGTTAACCCCCTTTGTTCCACACCAAAATGTTATGCAATGGCAGACAATATGTATCCCATTCCAAGATGGTTGCTCCGCTTGTGCGGAATTACAGCAAGGGCATTCAAGAAATAGGTTGAAGAACAGATTGGATTACTGTGATCCATGCACCACAGTATGAAAAGTTCCTTGGTGGAACACTTGTTGGTTTCTGGATTGTCAAAAACCAACTGACACATAAATTTCTGTAGCAACAAGTGCTCATGGGACCTGATGATGTTGTGCACATTCTTCTCATAGAATCGCTCAATTCTAGTCAACTCATGCCATTATTGTGAGACACAAAAATCGTCATATTGATCAACGATGATGGATTCGGGAATCCACATATCTCACACATGAGTTCGACATTCAGTTCATAAGCTCGAATCGCAACTTGTTATCTTCCATATGGTTCCCTTTGGGCTGATTGCTTATTACGTGGCATGTTTGAGGTAAGATGTGGAAGAATTTAGGAAGGTTAAAATTTTTAGTGAGAGGTGAGAGTGTTTGAAATCTGAAATTCTAGAGAGATAAAATGAAAATGAAACTAAAAGTGAAAGTGAGGTAAGAATTGAATATATAGGTGGTGAAAAGGGTAAAATGGTAAAAATATTCATTTAAAAATTGCGCCCTACCCTGTTTCTTCACAATCGCAGGCCCCTGTTATGTAACGATCGTGGCATGTGACGTACCATCAACAACATTGTCAATTGTAAGCTACGATTTGCTAGGCCATGGTCATGGCCAGCGGCTGTCCTCTAGCACCAAGTCCTTTGGTTGCTCTTTTTCCAATCCGTTCTCCTCCACTTTGTCATTCTTTTTCACTTCTCTTAATATGCTTGCATAATCTTCCCTATGATTCTGAAATCCTATTCCTCTTTTCACTTTTATTCAACTAAAACAAAAATAAACCTAATTACGGAATTCAACTAATCTAGTAAAATTCAACATGAAGCTAATTTTCCTATAGGTTGCCTTCCATGCAGTGCTTCTTTTAATGTCAGGAGCTCGACGCTCATTTTACTCTCAAGGTGGTTGGAATGAATGGTTCGATGGTAACATCGCCATTAATCTTAGAGTCTGAACCTTCACTACCTAATACAACTACCACCGTCTTTTGGAAATCATTTATAGGATACTCTATGTCCTTCCATCCTCCTTGAGGTTCGGTTTCCTTAACATCCACTGGAGTTGAAGGAGCTCCATACTCTCTAATGGTCACCTTGAATATTATCTGCTACTTCTTCGCAGAGTTAGCTTGCCTCCATCAATATCAATAATTGAGAGCGCAATGGCCAAGAACGATCTTCCAAGAATTATGAAGGTGTCCTCATCTTCGCTAATGTCCAGAATATTGAAATCCGTAGGGAATGTAAATTTACCAACCATGACAGGCACATCTTCTATGATTCCCATCAGTCTATGTGAAGTTTTATCAGCCGTCTTAACCAAAAGCTTGGTGGGCACCAACATTCATAACCCTAATTTAAGACTGAAAGTGTAGGGCATTATATTTATGTTCATGCCTAAGTCTATAAATGCCCTGTCTACGATAATGTTGTTGATACTACAAGGGAGAAAAAAGTCCCCTGGGTCCTCTTTCTTCGTCACTATGTTGGAGTTTACTTCCATTGGTTGCTCCTCAACCTTCTTCTTAGCAGACTTATGTAGTTTGAGTTTCAATTGTATTTGGTCTGTCACTTCCTCGATCTTGTTATGCTTAATTTCTGGCAATTGTTTTGTTTCCCTCTTTGTATATAACTCTCGCTACTGCGAGATAGGGAACGAAGACACCTGTTGAGTTACCTGAATTGACTCCATCATGAGCTCAATCGAAAGGTCCTTTTCAACTAGTTACTTTTTATCCATCTTGACTTTAAGTTATGACCATAATACATTCCTTTGGATTGGACACGATGTTTCTTAGGAGAGTTTCAATATTCCGAGTCGACATTGCTTCCATTAACTAGCCCACTTGGACTTCTAAATTATGTATAAATGAGGCATGATTCTTCGCAACTTGCTCGAATTTCTCGAGCTTCCTATGTGCCTCCTCCATACCTCCTATCTTGTCCAAAATCTTGCCCAACTTTGAATTCATCAAGCTTGTCTTATCCTGCTGAAAGCTCAATTGCTATCAAGGCCTGAACTACTCTCTATTATTATTGTTCGACCAGGAAAAATTAGGGTGATTCTTCCACCTGGGATTATATGTGTTGGAGTAGGGTTTATTACCCCCTCCTCATCCAAATTGTGCCCAATATAAGTCACTTGCTCCTGGTTGTCCTCTCTCATCAAGTAGTAGTCCACAGTGTTATGATCTACTTGACCACATAACTCACACTTCGCTTGCATGGCCTTAACCAGATGGAAGATGATGCCTTCATATTTCTAAGTTATCGCGTCTGATTGTCGATCTTAGCTTGCATCTCCATCATCCAATCGACTATGACAACTCCCTTCTGCTCTTTAAAGGTAGTAGGTTGCCTACTTCTCTCACTCGCCCATAAACAAGTATTGCTCGCCATCTCTTCAATTATCGACTATCTTATGCATCAAAGATCCTCCTGACGCTGCATCAATCGTGCCTCTAGTAGGTGGGTTTACTTTATTGTAGAATGTCTACAGGAGGAATTCCTTCTCCAATGCTTCATAAATCGACTTCCCGTCACCTTGTTGGAAATTGGAAATTTTCTTTATAATCTTTGTAATCTTCGTTAAAGGGAATTACTTATCCAGAAAAGCATGCACAAGCTGCTCCAATGTCGTGATGTTAGCGGGGCTTAGTGAGTGATACCAAGGCTTTCCTCTATCCCTAAGTGTAAAAGGAAACAACCTAATCCTAGTAGCATCCTCCGACATCTAATGATACCGAAAAATATTACAGGTCTCGAGAAAACTAATGATAAGTACATTTGGATCTTCATTCGATAGTCTATAAAATTGGACGATCTGCTGAAGCATATTTAGGAGGGTTGGCTTGATTTCGATTGAGATCGCTTGAACAGGCAATCTAACCACTCCTTGATTCGCTGGGTTAAACCCTAGTCTCATAAAATCCATGAGGGTCCTCTGTTGTTGCCTCCCAGGTTAACTTCCTGATCCATATTTCTTTGAAATTCCTCGGCCATTTGTGATTTCTCAATCTCTTCTTCTTCCTCTCGTCGAGCTTTCCTCAAGGTTCGTTCTAATCGTCGTGTATCTATTGGTTCACCTACACGACTCGAACGTCTCATGACTTTTGCGTTCATACAAGAGCATGATTCCGAAATAAAATAAATGAAGTGAAAATAAAAACCTGAAAATCAAATCTAAGCTAATGCCTTAAACTATAGACTAAATGCGCCTTCCCTGACAACTACACCTCAAACTTGTTCGCTCAAGGTTACATGATTTAAGTTTTACTATTTATAACCTTTGTAATTACCGCAAGTGCACAGGTCATTCACGTAGTACCTAAGATGTCGATCTTACGAGAAAAGGAACTAGTCCTAAAATCTAAGGCAACTAAGTTTGTAATAAACCTAATTAAACAAATAATGCAGAAATTAAATCAATCAACAATCAAATATGAGAAATTAAAGTGCTGAAGAGTAAACAAAATAGCAATATCATAGCTCAACCCAAAATCAACCTAGAAATCACCAAAGGAGAGAAAGGGGATTTTAATTCGAAACTAAAAAAACATAACTAATTATACAATTATTGAATTGACTGGTCTAGCAGTCCTAGGGTGAATTACTCTCTCTCGAGTTATAATTCTTAACCCTAATTAGTTATCCCTAATTCAAATTATGGGAATTGCGATCTCTCGATCCGTAATTGATCCAAAACCTTAATTAGTTCTAAAATTGACTATTAACTTATAGGGAATTTATGCTAGATCTCTCTGTACACGACTCTACCAGTTTGACTCAATTCTCTACTTATTGACTCACCTAACTCACATTAGCCCAAATCGATGATTTTTACCTAGCTCACCCTCTCAGTTTATTACCGAATTATTAAGAACAGAATTGAAATCACAATCAACTCAATAAAAAACACAATCTAATAAATTTTATTAATCTCAAAAGTCAAAATCCAAAGGTGAGTATAAATGTAAACTCGACATTCAAGACAACCAATCTCAACACCTATTTCAATTCTATACATAAATAAAACTGAAATAAATGGGAATAATGTCGAGAATGGAATCTCGAAAACGGTGATAGCAGGAAACCACCTGTTTTGAGAAGTACTTTGTGTCTAGCACATCTCTGTGTCTCTCTTCCTTCGTCTCCTTCCTCAATCTCTTGATCTCTCTCTAGGTCTCTCTCAAATTTGACGAAATCTTGCTCTTTTGCCCAGCTCTCTGAGCTATCTCTCCAGACTCCTGGTGGCTATCACATCATGTTGTATTTATTATGTGGAAGCCCTAGATCAAAGTAGGGTTAAAACGGTCCATAAAATCTCACAAAAATTGAGTTTTTCTGTCATCCTGACGTAGGGCACAATTGTGGCTTACTATTTAACCTTTCTGTCATGATTATGGCCTACTGTGCACGATCGTGGCATATGGCTTTAGGTCAAAACTCTTCGAATCTTCATTGTTCTTCCCCGTTTACCCTGAAACACTAACAAAGGCATCATAGCACCTCAAAAATATAACATTTAAGCTCAAAGACTTAATCCCATAAAAGACACTAAAACACACAAACTAAAATAATTACAGCCTAAATGCACACACCACTCAAATTCACACTAAATAAATAACAATTTCAACCCTAAAATGCATGCAATTACACAACTATCACTTACTTTCCTACCTGATTGCCCCTATTAGAATCCTCGTCTTGTTATGCGAAGGGTGTTCAACCTGTTCATGTCCCATCACTTTGGAAAAGAAGGACTTAGCCATCTCACAAAGAACCTCCTGATCATATTACAATTCTCCATCACTACCTTACAAGTTGACTATTTGGTTACTATTTCTTCTAGCCATAATTGTTGCATGGAAATATTTAGGATCTGTATTACTTTCACAAAGCCAATTTAAGCAAGCTTTTTTACTTTTGAATGGAATTTTGCAGTCCCAAGGCAAGTTGGTATTATTTAAGAAGATTTATTTCCTTCACCATTAATTTTACATCATTCGGTCGATTATAATGTGCCTCCTGAGCTTGTTGTACTTGTAGTTTCAACAAAGTTAGATCTTGTAACATCCCCTCACCTAGTGTATAAGTGAATAGTGACATATGCATGCATTCACATATGCACATGCATAGTAGAT
>JANZXP010113994.1:0-17850 GCA_027576715.1 Erythroxylum flavicans
AATGACTTTCAAAAATCATAGCAAGAATTCAACATTCAATGCTTCTACTCATGATCAATCAACAAGCATCATCTTCGAAAACAGAGCAATCTAATCGTAGACTCGGAAAATGTGTTTAAGTAAAATATATCTATAGGTACACTCATCACCATTCATGATCATGACAATCCATAACTTTGCATATCATTTCATTTCTTCACCACTATAATTCACATGAAAAATCATGGATCAAAGGACTTTTCTAGGTTGTAATGTGGGCTAAGATAAGGTGAGATATATTTGGGTTAAGTAGTAGGAGAGTCATCAATACTAATGAAACAAATGCAACACTCAATTATTCCGTCAAGTGCAAAAACCCAACAGTTACTCACAATTGTGTACATCAACTACGATGAATGCAAAAGCAAGTTTCACAACTCAAACTCGAGCTCTCACATACAAATCATATTAAACACAACCAAAATGAAGGGATCACTCATACAATTTATGCCAATAATACATTGAAACCACAGTAAGTGAACCTTCCAAGACAACATCTACCTCATATCTAGTATACTCAAATAACCCATTCATCATAACTTTATGAGAATGCATTAATCATAAACAGCTTTTCAACACATATGCACTTGCTCCTAGATGCATTTATTTAAAAATATTTTTTCATTCCTTTTTTTCTTGATCTTTTCTCTTTTCTTTCTTTTTTCAATATTAAAAGAAACTACATTAATATGGGAATTTCAATGATAAGACATTAAATAACATCACAATCATTATATTCAATCCACCCATATGTACACACCCACACTTAGAATTTTGTACATCCATAAACTTATCAATCACAAATGTTCCACTAGCTTTATGACTTAGGTAGGACATTTGGTTAAGTATAAAGCATGTAATATGGTTGATACAAAAAGAAAGGTATAAAGCTTAAAGAGGTTAACAAGGGAAAATTCATTTCAATAGGGGCTATTTAGCTAATGTCATTCAGAAAAACAAAGAATGCCTAATCATTTTGATCTTAATGCATGCGATAAAATGTGGTCTCGAATAGAAATTCAACGTAAAATCGGATGTACATGTCATCAAGGTGTCACATTATCAAAAGACAATGAGAATAATATGAATGTTTCAATCTAATAAGATTAAAAATCTCACTAGCTTTGTCTACCACTAGTTTATTCTTCTAAAGATAATGCACATTAACTAATCACAAGAGCAAATACATGCCAAAGTTGCTATGATATTCTCTAGTCATTTCATTTTTTACTCATGATTAAATAATCTTAGAAGCAATAGAAAATGAGCAAATGTTTCTTTATTTGTTTTATTCTTTCTCTCATTTTGATTGAAAACTTAAAATCAAGCAAAATTAAACCAACAAAAAATATGCATAAAAAAATAAATACAAAAGTTTAAAAGAAAATAAATTTACTTCCTTTGGGCTGCCTCCTAAGAATCGCCTTTGTTCAGGGTCGCTAGCCGGACTCCATACTTTCCTCACGTGACAAAATTGTGATCTTCTGGTGCATATATGGTTCCTCCATGTGAGGTTTTTCTGGATAGGGCCTTGTTTGATAATCATTCACCTTCAATATGTAACACACCACTCTCATAAGGCATGTTCCTAAACATATTGATGATATTCAAGAACATACTCTACGAGGATGGCATGTTATGACAATCAAAATTACTCAATACATATTTTTTTATGCATCAAGCACATTTTTAGAAAACCAGTAATCATTTTGGAACATTTCATTTACAACATATCTATAATTAAATGTTATTATATAATTCACATATACACTTTATAGTAGTTGCAAAATACAATCCTTAATACAAAATGACTGAATACATATATAGGTGCAAACTGATCCCAACCCCTAGCTCATGTCTGATTTTCGTGGCTATACTCCAATTAGTCTAACTAGATATCTCCTCTAAACCTGAAAAGCCATGCTGTAATTTTGATGAGTTTTGCGAACTCAGTGAACGAACCATCATTGATGTGCTCACTTAGATTAAGTATATAACAATTTACAATTTGCATTTAATTCACTGATAAATCACATCAGTAATTACTGAACATTTCTTCATATTTCACAAATACAATTTATGTACAATGTTGCATGTTTCTATTTCAAAACATTCCATATAGTGAACTTCAATAAATCATTTTACACATATTTATCTTATATGCAATTGCTTATGAGACTCCACTTTCGTTGTTAATTGTTATGACTGAGCTCATTTTTAACTATCTCGTATCTATGTAGATTTTAGGCTTATTGATAATTGTCCTATATTCGTTGGGGATACCCGGCTCATTTCACATAGTGAGCCTGTGGCTCTTATACACATTTCTGAGCTTTAAGCTCTTTTTCTCTGGTCACTTCGGTCATAACTTCCTTTATTTAATCATGCATATCATGTAATGAAATAAATGAATTCACATATATACAGTCAATCACTTTTATTTAGTAGACCTTCACCTTTTATAATTTCATCAGACAATAGTCTGGCAATCAACAAAACATTTAAAATACTTATTTCTTTCTCATTCACATTCAATGAAGCACTTCTAATGCAATCTCATTTATCAAACTCCTCAAACTATCAATATTCAAAATCATCAAATTCACATGTTTATCAGTTCAGTAATTGAAATTCAAACAAATACAATTCATTTCTAGTGAGAAACATTTAGGTTACTCACAGTACGCTCCTGATTAGTTACTGCTTTTATGATCCAGAAACATCTAGATGGTGATGTTCACTCTTATATATCTATGTTCAAGCAATACACATATTTATACACATTACTAATTTACACAATCACATAAGCATTCAATCATACACATATGTATATGTGTAATGTATAGTGCATGCTCAATTTGACTATTCCAGGTAGGTTTCCTTTATTCACATCTCTTGATCATTTAACATCACCATTTGTGTATATCTAGCTTACACTTAGGTTCCTTGCTCAAATATACTTGATCATTTTATTATCATCAATCAATCATTCACCAATGTTATTATAGCATTATATGCTCACATAATATCCAAACTCTCATTCATTCTTACTTGATACACATTGCTCATCTCCTTCGAATAACATTTGCATTTGTATAAACACTTTCATTACTATAATCATCTCTAAATTTCCAGATTTTTTCATTAATATCTACCATCCATGCTCAGGTTATAACCTTGATTATCACCTTAAACATATCAACATTTAATCACTTAATCCATCATCAAACTAAGTTCATTTCAAGCTTCATTCAAGCCTAAATGCATCATAGGAAAGTACCTTAGCATTAGTTGTTTCAAACATCACTTAAAAATCGACATTTCTCTCTTTATGCCTGCCCACGATCATGGTGGACCTTCCCATTATCGTGACAAAACCTCATACAATAAGCCACAATTATGGGGACTCTGCCATGATCATGATAGAACCTAATTTACCAGGCCATGATCGTAGGGGGATGCCATGACCATGCTTAGCCTTTTCTCCTTCTTTTCCCCATGAATTTCACAACATCATTAACATTATTAACACTCCAATTTTTCCAGAATTCATGTCCGTTTATCCAACTTCATTTTATGCTAGTCTAACTACCATTTTGATTACATTAAATCTCATAAATTATACTTAATTGATTCATTTTCATTCACTTATTCTTATCATATATGCATTCATAACTTTTCTAGATTTTATCTCTTTTATAATACATCAAACAAATATTCTCCATAGTTTATCATTTAGATTTCATAACCTCATCATTCTCACCTCATTTCTAACTCATAAACATCTATGAAATAGTTCCATAAATCCTTGTTTATTAATCATACAAAACAGAACATGATTTCCATGATTCACTATTATACCAAATCCTTACTTTTTATCATTTCAAGAACATTATTTAACCCCTTTCTTAAGCATAAATTTCACCTTCACTATACCGTTATTTCATAACCTATTCCATCGACATAACAACTTATAACTCATGGTTTTTGCAGTCTCAAGATAAAACACAATCACATATATTTATCCGTCAAGTTTTCTACACTCATCATCAACCCAAAATAAGACATAAATACATACATTTATTCGTCAACGTTTATTGCTTAGTCACACACCATTTTCACTATCAATCTATCATAAAAACATCTTTATAACATTTCGTAAATTATTACTCATCATATACATAAAATATGATATGCTTATGTCCATTTATTCATCCACGATTTATCATAAAATCAACTCCATTTACACCTTTAATCTATCGCTAATGATCATCATAATTGCTTTTATTAAACAAACCATGAAGAACCCTAATATATCACTTACTTGTTTTAGCTCCAATTTTGAAGATCACATAACTCTAGCCTTCTCCAAGCATATACAATCATCATCATTTAAGGAGGAAAAGGTTAGGTTTCTTTTGTAATAAGATGAAGACCACAACATCTTGAAGTGGCTAGTGAAAGATGATGACAAGGTTCAACATTAAGGGTTGGGTTGTGAGAGTGAGTGTTGTGAAGAAGGAGAGAAGAAAGGAAGAAGAAAATGAAAGCATGTAACCAATGAAAGACAAAAAGAAGTAGATGGTCTTTCAATTTGGTAAATGTCATGGGTTAATAATGTGGTGGGTATCATGAAAAGTATTAATGCTAAATGGATATTTATTTAAGCTATCACATGATTATTTAATAATCAATCCATTTGTCTCCTAATTTATAAACCAATTGTCACCCAACTTTCTGTGCCAGTTGTCAATAAATCCTAATGCCACTTGTCAATTATTTCCACTGTCATTTGTCAGTTATTTCAATTACTAAGAGCCAAATTATCTTACCACTTGGCATTTTTCGTAGTCTAAAATACCTATAGTATCACAAATCTCTCAATTGTCATCAAAAATTTAGAATTAATATTTATACCCACCAAATCAAAATTCAAGCCATAATATTCACTATTCACATCATAATCACTTAAAATCATTTATAGCCCAGAATATGTCAATTGAGTGCATATATAGTCTTTGTAATGTGTACAATTAATTCACTTGTGTATGCTAATGATATGCACCTGTATGCAATGCACCTTATAATTTCCTAATACTATTCTCATATACTGAAATCTACGGTTCTAACCCTGAGGATGGGAAAACGGGATATTACACAGCGTCCCTATCTTTATATTTTTTATCTCTACTGAGTCCTCACTCTCTTGAAACAATCTGAATGACTCTTCACCTTTTTCTTCTTCGTTTAATTTTTCCAGCCTATTAGGTAAAGATGACGGGTTAATCTCAAAAATAATTGTAGACTCAATACTTACATTTGAGCCAAATGATGTGTCATATTCTACTTCAAGCTCATTCTTAGCTTCTTCTTCTTCACAAGTAATTCCTTGAGTACTACACTTAAGATTTTCAAGCTCCTCTTCACTCTGTAAGGTTTCTGCACTAATATCCATTGGGTACTCCTCAAATTGATATGGTTACATCTCTTAGCTTTGTGATGCTAGGCAGTTGATAGCTTCCTTCAATTAATCTACCTAGCTTGTTAGTTTTGGATTTTTGAACTTGTTTCCTGCTAGAATTGCAAAGTGTTAGCAACATACACATTAACTAATTCTTCCAAGGATGTACCTGAGTCTTAATAGGAAGTGTTTGGTCTATACGAGAATTGCTATGCTTCCTGCAAACTATCATGGAAATAATTCGGATGATTATCCCATCCATAACAAAAGTTAGGTTGATCAGTCCAAACATTGTTATAGAATTGAGAATATAAATTAAAGAAAATATTACTTCCATCCATATCAAAATTTTTTATCATAAACACGAAACAAAAAAAATGAAACGATCACGAAATATCTGAAAAGAAATCAATTATGAACAAATATATACAAAACACTAATTAAAATCACAAACAAAAGCTAAACACTGCACTCCCAACAACGACACCAAAATTGATAGGCACGTCATAACGCTAGTCAAAATAAAATAACTAGACTACTACTGTAGTAGTGGTGAGTCTAGGTCGATCCCATAGGGAGTGTTCGGTTAGCTTATGAAATGAAATTAATTGATGTTTAGGAAAAATAGGGGGTAGATTTTGGAATAAGAAAAAAAAATGAAACTAACTAATAAAAAATTAAAGAAAACATGTGAAATATGATAAAATTGGGGAATTTGGTATCAATCTCGACCTACACCTTATTTAAGCATAATTCATTGATTTGTTATTCTTTTATCTCTCTCAGCGATTATCGGTCGTAGATTAACAACAAGCTCTGATAATTCCAATTTTTCCTTAAATCCTAGTTAATTACAAAGCACTCGTGAATTAACCCTAGCTATCGGGAAACCTTGAATAAGCTCTCTAAGTTTATCCAGACAACCGCCTTACGAATTAAAAAAATAGACCAATCCAGATAATAATCACATAAGCTCGGATTATTTTACACGTGTTATGCTATCTTTAATGATTTGGAACCATTAGTTGCAACATATGAATCGGGAATACAACGATTACGTATTGCATTTGATTATAGCAATGGGTTTTCATAAAAAACGATTCAATAGAGAATTAAAATCAACATCATTCAAATACTGAATCCATCCATACCAGATAACATAATCAATTCCTAATGAGAGAAAGAAATCATAAAACAATTTAAAAAATGCTTAACCTAGGTTGTCGGTGTTATTATTACCTCCGAACTGGTGTCGAGATGTCTTGCCCTCCATGGTTCTATTCCAAGAAAAGCTACAGCCCCTATAACTAACCCTAGTTAAAACCCCCTTCAGCTCTTCACTCATTGCTGCAAGCTTCTCTTCTCTCTATTATTCACTGATTTGATAATTTAATATGTTGGACCAGCTTACAATTCACTCTTTGTCTCTTCCTTGCTACTATTTCTACCTTGCAAGGCGCCACTCTTCTCTACTGCTTGCTCCCTCATGTTCTCTTCCTAACCACCTAATATTTGTGTTGTGATGAATTAATTAGCTAGGTCACACTCTTATTCATGCAAACAACCCTTCTACAATGTTAAACACTAGCGATTAATGCTAGCTTTCACGTTCAACGCATGCGTTTAAAGCCATGCGTTAAATGCATTCAACGCTAGCGTTGGCATTTAACACCATGTATTAAACGCAAGCGATGCTAGCATTTTTCCAGGAAGCACTTTTAATTCTTCTTTTTTGTGTTTTCTTTTTTTTTGTTCTTATCTTCTAATTTTCTTCTTCTTGCTCCATGAAGACAAGTGAAAATTAATCTTTGAAAAATGGCCCAAATGTAGTGCTTTCGACTCACTTTAATTTCTTTGCTTCCAAATTGGACCTAAAATCATATATGAATTAAAGTGAGTATCTTAAGCTTTTTCATATCATTAATCGCTAAATGTAAATGATTAAATGTATCAACAATTAAACACATATCACTCTTTATGGGATTGACCTAAAGTCACCATTGTTATACTAGTAGGTCTAGTTTATTTTGACTAGTGCTAGGACACCTTATCAATTTTGGCGTCGTTGTTGGGGAGTGTGATGTTTTATTTTTTATTTTAATTATTGTTTTGTATATATTTGTTCATAATTGGTTTCTTTTTAATTATTTCATGATATTTTCATTTTTTGTTTCGTGTTTGTGTTTTAAAAAATTGACTTAGAGGAAAGTAATTTCTTTTTCAACTCTTATTCTCAATCCTCTAACCAAGGTTAAACTGATCAACCTATTTTTAGTTATGGATAAGATAACCCACAAAATTACTTCCTTGATAGTATGTAGGACATATGGAAATTCTCATATGTACCAGAAGCTTTTTATCATGATTCAAGTACATCTCTAGACGATTTTATCAAGACTTCTACTGCTAACAATATTTAACTTCAATAGGATATGCAGCAAATTCAACAGGGTATGCAAAAAATTTAGTAGACTATCCTACAGTTCCTGCAGGAAATGATACAATGCTACCAAGATATAACTTCTATGTTAGTGTATGCCCTTGCAACTAATTTATGTTGGTTGCAAATTTGTTTGTATGACAATATGTTATTCAATAAAAGGCATTCTTTATCTTTGCATATTTATTAATTATTTAATTATTAATCATAAAGATAAAATCTATGGAATAATTGTTACGCAATTAGAAATTATAATGCGATTAAAATTATAAGATTTGAATTGCATTTGTTATATTATTCCTAAAATGTTCTTAGTCGTTGGTTTATCAAGACAGGGTATTGATGAAATGGTTAGACTAGCACAAGTTTGTTTCTTTCTTATGAAGAAAGTAGTTGATCTCATACATTAAAGTGTGGAGACACTTAAACGAATATGTGGATGCTTATTAGAGAATAAGTTCACTAAACTGACGCAATTGTGACAATCCTAAATGGAACTTTACTTGTGCGCCTGTAGATTATCTCATTATGATGGTTGTATAATTGATCCTTAGACCTGAGATTACGGAAGTTATCTCATATAGGAATTACTATGTGTTTGATGTTACTTATGTTCTACTCTTAGAGTAGTTCAATTCGGTAGTTATTGGATATAGCATGAACTATATGGAGATACTTGAGTATATTAATAAAGAATTCGTTCTCCTAAAGTAATTAGGAAGAATGTTCTGTTGTTCTTGATTAGTAATGATTTTGGGAATCTTTGGCTAGAGTAAATTGGAATTTGGGAAAGTTGTTTCCAAATATCAATTATAAATCATTTACTAATTAGCAAGAACAAACACGAGTGGATTATTTAGATTAGACATAAATTCCATACTCTAAGGCCAATTGGAACATTAGATAACGAAAGGATTAATTTATACATCATAGCCATGCATAGATAGGTTAAGTCAAACAATTTTGACATTCCTAATATTTGGGTGATCATAACATGTTACTGGACATCAATCATGATCTGTGATTATAAATTGTTTAATTAGGGAATTAAAGATAAATTAAAACTCCTTTTAATTTATCTAATTCTAATTATGAATTAGAATTAGAATTTATAATTATAACTAACATATTAGGAACCTAATGGGTCATGCATAAAAGGTCTATAAAGGAGAACTTGAAATCTAAATTAAGTTGGACTTAATTAAGAAGTTTTCGAAACTTTAAAGATCAATATGTGATATTTGATCTTATAAGGACTAATTTGTAATTATGACTAAAGTTTGACTTTAGTTGTAATTTTGATAAAGTCTAAGGACATGAAAAATATGATTTTTCATATAAAAGGAAAAATTAGAGAATTTGGAGCTAGCACTTATTACTTTTTTCCTCTCAAATTAGATTTGAGATTTCTCTGAAAAGATCTGTGGATACCGTTAGAGGCCAGACGATTGAATGGCTCGTGGATTGATAGATTCAAGGTGGAAGGAAGAATTACAACAGGAAATTGAAAAGGTTAGTATGACTTTGTTAATTTCTTATTTTATGTTTCTGATTAAATTTTGTTAAAGTTAATTTTGTGGTAAAATTTTAATATTCTCTCCGTTACACTTAAATTCGATCTTACGTTTGATTTTCCAACAGTGGTATCAGTGCCACCTTTAACAAATTTAATTGTGATTCAGAAGCTTGTGTTATTTTTGATATGTTTTAACTATGTAAAAGTTGCATATGTATTCGTTGAAATTGTTGTGATAATTTGGTTGTATTCTTTTCTGGTATTGATCAAAAGTTCATGCTCTAATTTTTCTTGTTATGGAAATGTTCCATAAGTATGTCTCCAATCTATCCAGAAGTGTTCAAGAAAGCCTCAGTTTTGTCTCTGGACATGAAATTGAAATATTTACTTTTCTGGAGACATTATGTTTTTATTCTTCATCATCCGGAAAGTGTTTATGGAAGGTTTTAATCTCTTAATTAACTGATGCTTTAGCTTGCGTTAACTGTTGCTGGAGATGTAAAATAATTACATGAGTTTCTGGAGAACTAAAATGGTTACATGGGTTTTTGGAAATTTAGGGATATGTTTTCTATGTTTTCTAGATATGTTGAATACGATTCATATGTTTCTGGAAAATTCTTGTATTTGATCTTTATTGCGTTTGTTATTCTCTGGTGTGATGTTTTGAGAAGAACAAAAAATGAAAAGTTTCACTCTTTATTACTGTCTCTTCATATGCATAACCGAATGAGATAACGTTTCAGATGGCGTTCTTTAAAGTCCACTCTCTACTCAAACCATAACGTATGCTTTAAGCTTTATTTATGAACTGGAAACAGTTCCATGCTTCATGTTTACAGAGAATATTTACTGTCCATTAAATTCGAGTTTTATTGGGTTTTTGTTATTTTTTCTGTTCTTATTCTAATATTCATCAATACCTTTTTCTCGACACTAATGATTCCATGAATGTGACTGTTGATGGGTGTTTGTATTCATGTTCACTCAATGCCCTATTATCGAATCAAATGCTTCCATTATTTTGAATGTGTTTTTAGTGAAATTGACTTTTTTGGGCTTTAATGCACTAGAAGAGAGACCACCAACAACAAGTGTATCCTCTGCCGGTGGTTAGAGAACCACCACCTTTGATGGTGGTGGTTTCTCACTCTAGAGAGATTTTCTCTCTAGAGTTTTGTGTTTATAAAACCTTAAGTTCTTCATACCTTTGGAGACATAGAGGTGAAGAATGGAGGCAGAACAAACAAAGGCTAGATAGCAGACCAAAAATCAACAGAAAAAGAAAAAAAAGACAGAATCGTGAAAGAAAAAGGGGCACGTGGGTACACGTGCTAGCTACTTCACCGTTTTGTTTTGTTTTGTTGTTTTTTTAATAAGATTAAGGTTTATTTATATATTATAAAAATAATTTAATTTAATTTTTCAAGAGTTGATTTATTAAATTAAATATTTTTTTATTTAATTTTCAAGAGTTGATTAATTAAATTAAATATTTTTTAATTTCATTTTTAAGAGTTGATTAATTAAATTAAATATTTTACAATTTAATTTTTCAAGAGTTGATTAATTAAATGAAAATTTTATTTAATTTAATTTTCAATAGTTGATTAGTTAAATTGAATATTTTTATTCATTTTTCATATGTTAATTATTTAAATTAAATTTTTTAATTTTATATTTAGAATATTTTTATGCAATGAGATTATATTATTTAGAATGAGACCTAATTTTTTAAATCACTCATTAAATACTAAGTACATGTTTGGAACACGAATAATGCCTTCCTTTGTTATAGGATTAAACCAGAATTTTGTCTAAGATTAGGCTTGTTGAGTAAACTTAAGGCCGTTTTAACTCGAACATGTTTAGTCTTATAACTGTGGGTTTTACTTCACTAAATTTATATGATTTGGATGAGCTAACTTATGATCATATTGATTTAGAGGCAAGGTTAGGAATCGTATATTAGATATGTTGTTGGGCAAGAGTTGTCCCCGAACGGATCTAGGAATCACATAGGATGTGATTAGTAAAATGTTATCTACCTAATTTTAATTTAATTGGATTGTTGAGTAAACTCAAGATCAATTAAATTAAAATGTGATCCTAGCCTACTAGGAAATTATGTGATAATTTCTCGAATTAATAGTGAGGGCTATTAATTTGTTTAAAATAGTGGGAGTAACCAAAATTTTAAAGTCCTTATTTATTTGGTTTTACGGCATATACTAATTTTTGTTTTTAACGAAACAGTTGTTGAAAAATGAGTACGAACATGTCCCTGAGGAGCATCATGGATGCAAACAAGTTGACTGGACTGAATTTTTCAAACTAGTTGTGTAACTTTAAAATTGTTTTAAGGCAAGAAAGGAAATTGTACGTTCTTGACACTGAGCTTCCACTTGAACCTACGTAAGATGTTGCCAATGAGGATTGAGAATATTATCAAAGTCATATTGATGACAATAAGAAAGTTACATATGCATTGTTAACTAGCATGTCTCTCGAACTTCAGAGGCAACATGAAAATATGAATGCAAGGGAAATGGTCCTAGACCTTCAAGAGTTGTTTGGTGCATAGAGTCGGGTGGAGAGGTTTGAGATTGCAAGAGCTCTGTTTCAATGTCGGATGGCTCATGGATCTTCAATAGAAATTCATGTTCTACAGATGATTAGCTACATTGAAAAATTAGGCCAATTGGGGTATAAATTGAGCCTCGAGTTGTGCATTAATTCAGTGCTTCAATCTCTTGCCCCAAGTTTTTCACAATTTATTATGGATTTCTATATGAACAAAAAGGAAGTGACATTGTCTGATTTGCTTAACATGCTCAAGACCACTGAGGAAGGCCTTAAGAAGGAATCCAATTCTGTTCTTATTGTTGGCTCTTGTTCTTCCAAGAATAAGGGTAAGACCTTTAAGAAGAAGAACAAGAACAAGAACCATAAGGCTTCTGGCAACATAGTAAAGCTAGTATGCGGTGTCAAAAAGAAAAATGACAAGGGCATATATTTCCATTATAGTATTGTTGGACATTGGATAAGGAACTACAAAGTTTATCTTGCTAGCTTAAAGAAAAAGAAGTTAAGGTACTCAGGTTTGTTTATGATTGAAATCAATTTTCCTACTTCTGTTTCACAATATTGGGTATTAGATACCAGATGTGGTTCTCACATTTGTAACAATGTGCAGGTATTAAGAGATAGTAGAGTATTGGGAAAAGGCAAAGTGGACTTACGAGTCGGTAATGGAGCAAGAGTTGCTGCATTAGCTGTCGGAATTTGCAGTTTAGCTTTTCGTTCTGGTCTTGCACTTGAACTAAATAACTGTTATTATGTTCCTGTTATCGCAAGAAACATTATTTCTATTCCATGTTAGGACATGAATGGATTTATCTTCTTTATTAAGAATAATAGTTTTTTTTTATAAAGATGATGTTTTTTATGGATCTGGTATGCTTACAAATGGCTTGTATGAATTAGATCTTCAAAAACCAATTCTAAACATAAATAGCAAGAAAAGGAAATTAAATGACCAAAATCCATCTTATTTATGGCATTATAGGTTAGGTCATGTTAATGAAACAAGAATCACAAAGTTACATAAAGAAAGATATTTAGATCCTTTCGATTATGAATCATATGAAACTTGTGAATCTTGTTTAAAGGGTAAGATGACCAAACTACGCTTTAGTGGAAAGGTACAACGTGCTAATGAGTTGTTAGAGCTTATACATTCAGATGTATGTGGCCCTATGTCTACTCAAGCCAGAGGTGGGTTTTCTTATTTCATAACATTTACAGATGACCATTCTAGATATGGCTATGTGTATTTAATGAATTACAAGTTTGAAGTATTTGAAATATTCAAAGAATTTAGACTTAAAATAGAGAAACAAACTAGTAAGAGTATTAAGACACTTAGATTTGATCAAGGTGCCGAGTACTTGGACCATGAGTTTCTTGGTTAATTGAAAGAGAATGGGATTCTTTCACAATGGACTCCACCTGGAACTCCACAACATAATGGGGTTTCTGAAAGGAGAAACCACACTTTATTAGATATGGTATGTTCCATGATGAGTTATGCAGTTATCGAGTTTCATTTTGGGGATATGCTCTTAAAACTGCTGTTTTCCTATTAAACAGAGTTCCATCCAAATCGTTTGACAAATGACATGTGGACTAGTAAAAGACCAAGGTTATCACACTTGAAGATTTGGGGATGTGATGCTTATGTGAAGCATGCAATGTATGATAAGCTTGAAGCTAAATCAGAAAAATGCATGTTTATGGGATATCCAAAAGCAACTTTCGGATATTAATTTTATCATCCTCTTGAGCAAAAGGTGTTTGTCTCAAGACATGCTACATTCTTAGAAAGAGAATTTATTCTCAAAGAAAGTAGTGGGAGTGATGTGAAAATTATAGAAGTTCTAAAACCACAAATACAAATTCAAGTGGAACAAGAATCACAAGTTGATACATTAGATGTACAACTAATGGTTCAAGATGAAGTAAATCACACGTTAGTATAGAAATTATTTATAATATATGATATACACAAGAAGGGGGGTTGAATTGTGTATCATTTTTTGCGAATACAAATTCTTTAATGTTTCTTGATAAGAACTTCTCTAACTTGTTAAAAGACTACAAAAATTGTTATGAATTAAATTGTAAATAACTTCTATATACTTGCTTAAAAATAGAATATACTAAGTTGAGAGATAGAGGATAGACACAATGATTTTATACTGGTTCACCCAAAACCGTGGGCTACGTCCAGTCCTCATATTTCGTTTGAGTATTCACTATACTTCAACAAATTACAAGTATTATTTCTTTCTTCTCGAGCCTCTTCAGGTCCAAGTATTCTTTTTCGCTATATTAGCCTCTCCAGACTCTTAGCCTTTTATTTCTCTCCCTAGAAAAATATCGTAAGCTATTGTTACAGTAGTTTAGCTCTTCCAATATCGCACTACAAAACTTTTAAGTATACATTTGAACACTTAAAAGTTATAGAATCAAAGGTTTTTCGAAGGATTGAAAAATTGTGTAGTTCAAAGTTGTTCACTCTTCGTCTACGACTCGTATTTATAGTCTAAGACTTCAACTGTTTCTTTGAATCTTGATAACTGCTTCTTGATTTTTGATAACCGCTTCTTGATTCTTGACAATAGCTTTTTAGTTGAGCTCTGTAACTAACTCCAACTAACTAACTGCTTGACGTACTCGCGTATCTTCTGTGTTTTCTTCTGTGTCTTTACTTCTTTTGTGTTTTACTTCTTCTGTGTTTTGACTTCTTCTGTGTTTCGTTTCTTCTGTGTTTCAACTTCTTATGTCTTCCACTTCTTCTGTGTTTTGTTTCTTCTATGTTTCAACTTCTTCTGTCTTCTACTTCTTATGTGTTTTGTTTCTTCTGTGTTTCGACTTCTTCTGTCTTCTACTTCTTATGTGTTTTGTTTCTTCTATGTTTCGACTTCTTCTATCTTCTACTTCTTCTGTGTTTTGTTTCTTTTGTGTTTCTACTTCTTCTGTCTTCTACTTCTTCTGTGTTTTGTTTCTTCTGTGTTTTGACTTTTTCTGTCTTCTACTTCTTTTGTGTTTTGTTTCTTCTGTGTTCTATTTCTTTTGTGTTTTGTTTCTTCTGTGTTTCGACTTCTTCTATCTTCCAGCTTCTTCTGTGTTTTGTTTCTTCTGTGTTTCGACTTCTTCTGTCTTCTGACTTCTTCTGTGTTTTGATTCTTCTGCATTCTTAACACACTCATCAAACTAGATCATTTATTTCTAACAATATTATTATTTGGTTATCATCAAAACTAATTATCGTAAAGTCCTTCTGACTTAACAATCTCCCCCTTTTTGATGATAACAAATAATCATAATTTAGAAAAATAAGATTGAATGAACTATTTTTATTCAGATAATGAATAATGAATAAGAACAAAATACACATATACTATCTTCTTTATCTTCTTTTATTTCTTCAGCTTCTGCTTCTCCTTCTTTGCCTTCTGTTTCTTCTGTTCTTCTCCCCCTTATATTTTTCTTCTTTCTTCTTCAATTTACTATTATCCCCTTTTTCTTCTATTCTTCTCCCCCTATTTGTTATTAATCAAAAAGGTTTTCTCAGAAGCTGCATGATTTTAGAAAACATTCGTTGCATGTCAGTCCTGATCAACTTGAGGTCTTCTTCTACTGTCACCTGAAGATAAGCTACTTCCTCATGTAGATCACCAACTGAGTCACCCAAATCATCAACCTTAGTATGAATTTCTACCATCTCCTTCACTAAGGCTTCCTGACTCCACTTCTGAGAGTGACTGACTTCTTCCATCTCAATTGTAGGAACTCGTTATGATGCACTTGATGGATAGAAGTTTGTTTCAACATGTGTTTATGAAGGAAAAACATCCAATTCAATGGTTTTCAAGATTAAGATCATCAGGTTTTGGTAGTTTTGGTATTAGTTTTCCACAAAGGTATAGAACTTAAAGGTCTAAGGTGGATAAGCAAGTTCACAAAAGTTTCTAAGTTGAAACTGATACCTCCGACCATAATAGTTCTAAACCGCCCTTTAGTCACTCTTCCAACTACCTAAGAAGTTGCGTCTGTGGAGAAGCATCCATAATGACTTCCTGATGCCTTTGAAATGTGGTGTGACACATAGATGCCTTTTGGTTGTTCTGCATTGCATGCATCATTTATGCTTCTCACAGCTTCTTGTATACGTTCATCTGTAAGATCACCTGCTCTTTCTTCAGGGTACATCTTCTTCCCTTTTTCTACATTGCGTACATTGTTTACAGCTCTAGGTTGCACATCAGGTACAATCTTGATCAGTGTTCTACCTATAGCTAGGTAGATAGTATATTGATCCTTTGTCATTTTCAAGGGATATGGTTCTAATTTTTAATCTCTTAGAATCCTATATAATCTTCTCTCTTTATGATTCAGAAGATGTATAGACCGATTGTTGACCAAGATAGGTTCGACTTGGACCTTGATTATCTTCTGCATAGGTTCTCTTATAATGATTAAGCTTCTGCTTCTTACATGTACAATTTCTTCTATCACCTTCGTTTTCAAGTCCTCTTTCCTGATAGGACTAACAGAATCAACTGATTTTTTCTTCTATTTAGCACCAATTGAAGTGCTCTCTTTCTGACTGGTCTTCAACTTATTATTTTCTTCTGCTGGTCTACAAGGTTGTTGTTGTTAGGGTCTCTTCTTCTCAAACTCCAACTTCCTCTTTATTTCAATCTCTTTTGTTGACTTTGGCTGCTGTTGTTGCAAAATTGATACCAAAGATCTAGTAGCCTGTGGTGCTTTTCCTACCTTCTCAGAATCTTCACTAGGAATCAATTCTTTTCCTCTCTTCTGCTCTTTTTGTCGAAGAGTTAGTAACCTTGGTGATCTTCTTGATTTCTTAACTTGCTCAACTTCAAGTGTCTCTCCTTTTCTTTTAAACGACACTTATTTCTCAAATAGATGCACCTGGTTTTTTTCTTTTTGTAGCATTGTCTTATCTTTAACTGCTACCTCAGACGATTTATTCCTCTTTTCTTCTGTAACAATTCTTCCCAAGGGTTGAGATTTCTTCTTCTTTATGGGAGTAACATTTCCACTCACACTGCGTCTAACAGTACGCTCCCCCGCAGTCCTTGGTTTCACCATAGAAATTGTCTCCTCCTTTTCTTACGTTTTCAATCCCATTCTACATATAGTCGATGCATTAATAATGCTTTTCATATTCATCTTCACCCTGCTTCCTCTGTCCAAAAGAATTCCAGAATCTCTAAAGACTCTTGTTAACATCATGCTATATAGTAAGGCATTGGAATCTCTCTTTGTCTTCATCATGTACCCCAAAATCAGGTGTGGAAGATTTATTGGCTGATGGTTGAGTAGATAGAACAGGCATTGTTCATTAATGTTTGACATAACATTCTTCGATCCTATTTTTGGTAGAATACAGTGAAAGAGTATCGTATGTAGAACCCTAGCCTTCGGAATAAGATTTGATGCCTTCTTGTCCTTTGGGTTATTGCATCCATATAGTTGTCGATTGACATGTGCCTTCTCTACAAATCTTTCAGTCATCCATCTAGTGTTCTGAGACACCTCTGCTCCAACACATGGACATCCACTGACCTTCTTGATTAGCTTTTTAAAACTAGAACATAGCTTTTTAGACGTCGCACTAAAAATAATATCATCAACATATATTTGTACTATGATAAAATCATTCTCAATGCATTTTCTAAACAAGGTCTTATCTACATTTCCTCTACTAAAACCATTTTCAATCAAAAAGGAACTTAGACGATCATACCAAGCTCGAGGAGCTTGTTTCAAGCCATATAAAGCTTTATGAAGTCTATAGAC
>JANZXP010114028.1:0-17847 GCA_027576715.1 Erythroxylum flavicans
TCTTCTCTCTCCCTTGGATGTCTTGCACGACCTCCTCCTTTCTAGGGTTTAAAATTGAGTTTTTATACCCCATTTAAAGTTTAAAACGACGTAAGAAGGAGGAAGTTGCCAACTGGAATTTTCCAGAAAACTCTGTTTTCTGTCTTGACTTCAATCCGTGATATCTTATTGATTTCTTATCCAAATTGGGCCGTTATTTCACCAATTTTCTACTGAATTTCTCCTCTTTCTTTTGGATGAAAAATGAAAAACATCCAATAATAATTATATCTTGTGAAAGCTTAACATTGGTGATGTGTCGGCCCAGGAAAATTTCAGCTTTCCTTTGGGTCACATAACTTGCTTTCTCTTTGGTTCTTCTATCCTTCCATCCCTCAAAACCACCTTCAAACCTCTTGATCAACAAAAAATTAATCACTTAACCATGACCAAAACACCTACAATTAATACCAACATAATGTAAGAAAAAGACACACAACAATGCCATGCAAAATTCATGCAAATCCTAATCTTAAAGACCTAATTCACACACATTCATGCATACTCACAAACATTCATACATAATCATGCAATTATACGAAACTAAGACAAAACATAAGCTAAACAAGTTAACAATGATCAATTTATCACAATTAACTGACAAATTATCCAAAGAAAAGTATGTACAAATGCCACCTATCAACCTCAATTATCATTTGGTACAAAATTCTCATCATTGAAAAGAACCTCATCATCATCATCATTCATACTCAATGCATCAAATGACATTGAGAGAAAATGTCATTTAGTAACATTAATTAAGCGTTTCTAAAATATTAATTTAACCTAACTTTGAAATTCAATTTAAATTAATGAATTTTTTTAAATTAATGCTTTAAAATAATTATAATAAATTATTAGTTTGAACCCGATTTAATTTGTTCAATTTAAATTTAAAAAATAAGTTAAACCATCATATGAGAAACATTTAATTAGTTGATGTGTTATATTCATGTTATATGTATTTAATTGTTATTTTTTAAATGAAATAATATTTTAAAAAATAAAAATTAAAAGAAATTTAAAAAAATTTTAAAATTAAAAATATTCTAATATTAATGTCTTTTAACCAGAGATACGAATTTCGTACCATACGTTCCGGCTAGAAGACGGTATGAAATCAATGTTTTTAGTATCGACCGTCAGTACCGGCCAATACTGGATTTTTCCCTGGTACCAGTCGGTACCGTAAACTTTTAAATTCTCAAGGCCAAATTGCAAAAAACATAACCCATCGTAAACTCCACACCAAAGAACCCACCGCAAACTCCACGCCATTTTTATCTTTCTCCTCTCTACGCATTTTCAATGTTTCCCCTCCCTCCAACATTTACCGTCACTAGACACCTACTATCACCCCACCGCCTGTAACCACCGTCATTACACCGTGCCACCGTGCCACCGTACTACCATCGGACTTGCCAATAAAAGAGATGAAGGTCGTGTTCCATGAGAGATGAAAGAAGGAAGAGTTGAATGAGAGATGAAAGAAAAAGATGACAGTTTTCAACTATCAAAAGTGTCAACAGCTTCCTCTCAAAAGTTTAGGTTCTCACTTTTCTTTTAAGCTAAAGGACAAAATAACCTTCTCTTCCTCACATATAATACACTTATTATTATTTTGAAAACATAAAGAGGTCCAATCAAATACAAAATATGCAATCCAATATCATAAACATGTATTTTATGAATATCCAATCACATATATATTAACACTTGCTTCGGTTATACATATAAAAATTAAAGCATATCTATATTACACTTGGTTTTTTTTTTGTTATATCTATCAAAATTAAAGTGAACATAAGAATATTTTTATTATATTTTAAATTATTTAATAATTTAAAATTAAGTAATAATTTATTTATAAATATAATTTATGACTAATTAATTTTTTGTCTAAGGAATGAGAATACATCTCATTTATTTTAAGAACATTTAAAGTACAATATATTGAAGGACTATTTTGTAATTTTTTTAAAAATTCAGGGACTATTTTATAAATTTAAAAAATTACGTAAAACGGTACTCGATATTAACCAATACCAGTATAATACTAAATCCGATACCAATACCGATACGGTATTCATAACATTACTTTTAACCTTAATACTTACTCAGAACCTGTTATTAGATTAGGTTGTACATACACTTCAATAGTTTAATCACTCTCTTTAGTATCTTCTCTCCTCCTCTTATTCTTCTTCTCTCAGCATTTATCACTTTTGAAACATACTGGACCAACGACTTTATTAACCTCAACTACCATACATATACAATCACCTTTCCAGTTTACACTCTTTTTCTTTATATAAACACCATACGTGAGTAGCCCAAAACTCGTCAATTCTAAGCTATATTCTCACTTACAGTGTAACATAGCAAGCTCTTAAGTTGGTTTCCATGGTGGTGGAGAGTGTGTGGGAGAGAGGGACATAAAAAATGAAAGAGAGAGGAAGCGGATGAAATGCTTGCTCTTTGGTGTTAAGTGCTTGCTCATCTTCTTTGAAAACCACTACTCCTCTATGCTTTCTTTTATTTGTTTTTTGGCTTCTTTATTCAATCCCATCTCTTCTTCTTCTTTGATTTTCACTGCCTGGGTTGAAGGGGAGGGGAGTTTTGAAAAATTTTTAAAAATTTTCATTTTTGCTAAAAATTCCTTGAAGTTTTTAAAACTTACGGTATCATTAACTTTGATATCGTTCTGTTTTCTAGCCATACGGAACAGTATTCACACCCTGCATCTAAACATAGAGACTTGGAAGAATTCAAGATGAGATTTCTATGTATTTTCTTCAGACTTGGAGGACACGAGAGTGAAAGCTAAGGATAATTTGGAAATGTTCCAAGTTTTGCTCTTCTACAACAAAATCCTCTTCTATTCGGGAGATAATTAAAATTGAATTACATACTTACTATCCCCAAATTGGTGAGATATATTCACTTTTCTTTTTGTTGAAGGATGACACCTTAACTCTTGGAATGTAAGAAAGATGACATTCATCTATATTACGATTATAATGAAGACTAAGTAAATAAAATAAATTAAAAGTCAAATTTTGATATTGAGTTTATTTCTCTCATTTTAGTTGTTATTTTCTAATTATTAATTTGTGGGTAGTGAACTGAACCCACATTTGTTTTACAAATTCTTTAGTTAATTTTAAGTCAGTAAAATAAGCAATAGACATAGTTTTTGAGAATTTATAATATATTTGTTTTTTTCTTGTATTTTTCCTAGCAAAGTTTTGGTATTAGAGCCTTCAACTTCGCCACCAAATTTAAGACCGTCCTTTTCAACTTTACTTGTTTTGGAATTTGGCCATCTCTTCTTCTTGACATGCTTTTTGCTTATCTTTGTTCTTTTCTTGATCTTTTCCTTAATTTCACAAATAGAAACTTCCCTGGAAGCCCTTTCATATATGTTATCTATAATGACAGTCCTCAATTCTTAAGAATTGTGGGATATATAGAATATATGTTTGATCAACATGATAAATGAGAGTAACAGTTTAGGAAAATCAGAAGATATATATATATATATATATATATATAAAACTTTGTTCTTCATTCAACAGACACTCTATCAGTTTTTCCCTCGTCTCCAGAATAGAAGCAACGAGGATGCAATCGTGTGGAAACTCCACCCCAATGACTCTTTTACTAACAAGTCTTAGTATAACATTCTCCAAACTATTTCCTCGAATGTTCCCTGATACTCTATTCTCTGGCAGTAATGCATCTACCTTAAAGCTTCCATGTTTATTTGGTTAGCAATCAAGAACAGATTAAGCACCAAAAATAGGTGACACGGGACTTTCATCCCCATATGTAAATTGTGCAAGACACTAGTAGAAGACAAGAACCATTTATTTTTTAGTTTCATCTACTCCACTACTGTATGGAGTCAACTTCTTCATAAACTTGCACGGTATAGCAACGTATACGATTAGACTAATACCCTTCAATAGATCATCAGCGTATCTAGCACTCAGAGGACGAACAAATTACTTTTCAAAATAGCATTTACTCTTACTATCTATAATATATGAAGGGAGAGGAATAGTAGGATCTATAGACAGGAGCAAACAAGCCCTTATCAACTTGCTGAATTGATTATAAACGAGATTTGTGGCCTTGTGATAGCTAAAGACGTCACTCACAAGCTATCTGATAGTATGAAAGCATGGTGTTTTTTATAATTTAGTTGCTTGGTTTCATAGCAACTAGCTTTTTTGGTTTTGCCATTATAAAAAGATCCTTTTGGAATTCCATAATGAAATCCCCATTATAATGTTGTAAATAGTTTCACTATAGTAAATGAAAATACCTTCAATTTAAAAAAAAAAGACACTTGATAACAAGATATTTTCGCATAATGCAACACTTACCATTTCCTATAAGACTTGGAATATCTTCAAATGAGAGTATTTAGGAAATAAAAAAGTAATTACTATGAAATTGCAAAATTTAGATTATGATTTTGAAATATTATCGACGAAGAAAAATGAATATATGCAAGTTTATCTAAGTAGAGTTCCTACAATTATTAATCATATAAAATCATATAGTGAAAATATTATAGTTGAATTAGAAGTAAGTAAAGTATTAAGGAGTATAACTTTAAATTTTGACTACTCTAAAATTTGACTATGTTGTTATTGCCACTGAAGAATCTAAGGATCTATTTACTTATTCTTTTAATGAGTCTTGCTAATCTATGAAGACATGGTAAAAAGGTCCTGTGAAAAGACTGAAGAGAAGGCATATCAAGTGAAGAGGGAATTTTCCTTTAACACAAAGACAAAAAATTTACCTGAATAATAATAAAGATATAAATCCTGAGCTACTGGATTCAATGAAGGTATGCAGGGGACTATAGCCCAAAATTTGATGACATATCATTAATAAATATCATATTGATCAAATTATTAAATGATGACTTCGTAGCCACTATCTTAGTCTTTTAACTATTTGATGTGTCTCTCTATGAGACTTAGTCTCATATTAAGGCTTTGTCACTATTTGATTGATGCTGTCATTAGTTTCAATCTCTTCGTGATCCTTTGTCTCTCTATCAAGCTATAATATAGTTAGCTTCGTCTCATCTTTAGCTTTAGTCTCTAGGTTAGGCTCTGCACCCACTATATGTGGTTGACAAGCTGATTGTGGCAGTATCTTAGCATCTATATGATATGCCAATTGTACTAGATTTTATTAAATACAATATATGTATGCTCCAAATATGTTATCATAATGGTGAAATGCTTGGATCTTTGGGTGGTATCAGCTCTCTCTGGCTCCTCATTCCTAGCCTATTCTTTTTGGAATGAGATGTCCTTCATTACCCTAGGAAGTGACCTTATCAATGCAAAGTGTTAACCCCATATATTGAGCTGAAACTTAGTCATCCTTATTACCCTTAGAATTTCTGTGTTGATTGCAATTAGAGTGCAAATAGTTGTCAACTCTTACTCTTCACCCAACACTCCTAATCTCTTTGCTAATCAGTTGATGATTGTCCCACCAACAATCACATTAAAATTCAATTGATATAAGTAGCCACCGATTAGTTGAATAAAGGCATGACCTAAATGGCATCATAATATACATCTTATATAATGTAAAAATAAATCTTAATAGATAACGACACAAGGACTATCATGTCATGTACATAAGGAATGTATAAGTAAATTATATGCATACCTCATGATTAGGTAGTAGAAACCAGAAGTTTTGGATTTCTTAGGAAAGTAGGGATGCATAATGGCTATCTCACGCTAATAAACTGCAAAATGAATATCTGGTAATTAACTTGAGTTTTATCTAGATGTATTATATGCAAATGCTCCTTAGTGAAGAATCCTGTGTGAATGATGAACTGATTATAGCTAAAGTGGTGATGGTTGCCCCATAATTGGATTTAAATGACTATGTTATCATCCTAAGCTATTTTCTTCTTGTCTACTTGAAATATGCATATAAACTTTAGCACCAACTCCCATCATACTAGATCTTAGATGTCAAAGAACTCTATCCATCCTTCAAAGTCCACTGTCCATCACACCCTAATCTCTAAGTTTAGCTCTCTTAAGACTCCTCATGCTTTATATCTTGAAGCCTCAAACTTTTTTCTTATGATTGAAGAGTCTAACAACGCTTCAACTAAAGGCCAGTTATGAACTAAAGCAATAGTTAAGTGAGTTTCTCTATAAGTGGCGTATGATGTGGTATACCATAGTTAGGATATTAACCATAGGAAGGTGTTGCACAAGATGCCTAAAAATCATTGCCTATGATATAAAAGGTATAACTCTCTGCTTCCTAAAGTGAACTGCTATTTTGTTCACCTATATTATGCCACAACTATCAATCATCTTATCATAATGGATAGTCAACCTGAAAAAAGAATGATTTGCCTGCAATTATAATAACTACTTTCACACATTTACACAGAGATAAGTGTAAAGTGAGCCTAATTCAGTACCTAACATCAAGAATATGTCAAATGATAATTTATTAACAGTTCAAATGTTAAAATATCTCTGTACAAAATTAATAGTTACCCATGTAAATTGATAAAAACTCATTAAAATTCATAATATATTAGCTTTGACATTTTAGTTGTTCCTTAACACGAGGTATATAAAATGCTCTGTTCTACCCCATCTTGACTTCTATTACTTTCAACTTCTCAAATGTGATTAGGAGCTGAGTAACATATGGTAAACATGGTATCATATTTATTATCATGTTTCTTACTTTCCTATAAAACTCATATGACACTAAAATCAAGTGAAGAGTTTCATGCAATTTGTAAGAGATCAAATGGGTGTAGAATGTTGTATTCTCTGTCCATGTAAAATGGGTGTAGAATGTTGTATTCGTTGTCCATGCATAAATTGCTTAAATGTGAACATTCAAAGCCAAGATGTGATATATAATCACTTGCTAATCCAAGGCATAGATAAATTTGGATTATTGATGTTTGAGTTATGTTAATGTGGAATGTCGATGATTGAGTTATGGTTATGTGTATTGTTAGTATTAGAGTTATTTTAATGTAGAATGTTGTCGTTTGAGTTATATTTGTTAGTATTAGAGTTATGTCAATGTAGAATGTTATCGTTTGAGTTATATTTATATGGAATGTTTATGTTTGAGTAATGGTTATACGTATTATTGATGTTTAAGTTATGTTAATGCAGAATGTTGTTATTTGAGTTATGTTAATGCAAATTGTTGACGTTTGAGTTATGGTTATGCGTATTGTTGATGTTTGAGTTATGTTCATGTGGAATGTTGCTATTTAAGCTATATTTATATGGATTATTGATGTTTGAGTTATGTTTATGTGTATTGTTGATATTTGAGTTATGTTAATGCGAAATGTTGATGTTTGATTTATGTTTTTACATAATGTTGATGTTTGACTCATATTTATGCAGATTGTTGATGTTTGACTTATGTTTACATGTAATTTTTTAGTTATAGATATCTAATATAATACCACCTAGTATAAACAAAGGAAAGAAGGTGGCAAGTATCAAAGTTGTCCAAAGTCAACAACAACTACATCAATCAAACCTAGCCAACAATAACAATCGAATTCATCAACCAATGAAGTCAATAAGCAATAACCTCTATCTGCCTTAACTAGTATTGAGGGATCTGCAAGTGTGTTAATCTTTAACACCTATAATTAGACTTACGCTCAAATATATATTTACATGTTTAATGCACATTTTCTTATCATTATTCATTTGTTATCAGGTTCCAATATTGCCATGAAAAAAAGGTAGATTTATAACCAAAGGTTATGAGTTGCAACGCAAGAGTGTTTCAATGAATAGCAAGTTGTTCGTACATATTGATACCTTACAAGGATGTCCTGAAGACAAAGTTCAATCGGTAAAATTGTCTAGTGAGTTAGGGGTTGCCAAAACTGAATTTCCTTGCCCTAAGCATGCCAAGCAGTTGAAGGTAGACAGCTTGCCAGAGAATGTTTTAGAAAAAGTTTTGGTAAATTTTCAATTTATTTAATTATAAGCATTATTGTTTTACTTATTTAAAGATTAATTATACTTTTACTTGTTATTAACAAATGAAGTTCAATATCGTCAATATCGACAACCCTGATATTTCAAACTGTGTCTCTTCACTTTTAAAACGAAGGACTAAGGATCGTCATTATCGATTGCATAAATATTGCAAATCTTTTCCTTTGGATGAGGAGACAAGGAGACATATTCTGGAATGAATGTCCCCAGAAAATTGAAACAGTTTGAGTGATTATTCGACCTCTCCTGACGTTCAGGTTCATTCTCTTTCCCTTCACATTTACTTCCATTAATCTTGTTAGAAGATTTAATAACTATTTTTTTATTTAATAAAAGTGTGAGAAGGCCAAAGTTAACAAAAGAAAAATGAAAATTTCTCATAATCAAGGCTCCAAATTATTTGTTGTTGTGCGAAATGAATATGTAAGTTCTTTGTTTACAAGTTATAATTATATTAGTAAACACAATATTATTTATTGTGTTTTGAAATTTTTTTCATAAAATAGAGTTAGAAAGAACAACATGGAGAAGAGTTTGATAGGATCAACACTTTATAAACTGACACATTATAGGGAAGGTGAAGGTTAGATGTATAAAGAAGCGCACAATAACTATGTAAGTATAAAAATTTGTTTAAATTTTAAGTTTATTTATTTATGTTATTACTAACTAATAATATTTGAATTGAATATTGATTTTGTTTTTTAAATTTTAGAATAAGATACAGGAGTTGTTGCAAACACCAATGTCTTTCGGAAATGAGTCCAATGTAGATGACAATTGCAACAAGGTAATTGGTACAAGATTTAGCTACATCAAAGGTCTTGAATTTGGGCCTAAGCCAACTGCTTCATCCTCATCAAGGCTAGCATATGTTGATCATCTTCAAAAGGAGAACCAGTCAGTTAAGGCTAAATTATAACATAATGAAAAAAAGTTGACCAAGCTTAAAAAGTTGGTCACAAAATTACTTAACCGAAATTATGTAAATTGTAATGATGAAAATGATCAGTTTTAGTCATTAAACTAATATTTGTTTTTCTATTTTTTATACAGATACTTTTTAAATTGTAATTAACATTTAATGATATTTTATTATTTATATATAATGATTTTAATTTCCAATTATTTTTATTATATTTTTGTATAATAAATTATAAAAATAAAAAACTAAAAATTGCATACAATAGCATGGATTAAAGATGTCACCAATAATTATAATTAACATGATAAAATATTTAGTAATAATGTATATCAAAAATTTGAAAATGCAGTTAAAAAGATTTAACCATGTTTTCAAAAACATAGCTAAATATATTTGGCTACATTTATGAAATCATCGCCAATAAATTTTGATTATGTTTTTGAAAATATAGCAAAAGAAATTTAGTTATGTTTCCAAAATCATCACCAATCACTTTTGACTATACTTCTCTTTGTCGCTAAAAATAATTAGCTATGTTTTCGAAAACGTTGCTAAAATCTTTTACTATGTTTTTGAAAGCGAAGTTAATACTATTTAGCTACGAAAATGAAGCGTAGCAAAAATTTATTTTCGATGATTTTCTTCGCTATGTAAACAACTCATCATGAAAAAAAATTAGCGACGATTTGGTGAAAACATCACCTATAATTTTTCCCTACAGGACTTTGGCGATGATTTTGTCGATGATAATAAATCTTTCTTAATTATTATTTGTGACAATTTTTGGACGAAGAAAAAATTCATTGCTAAAAGTTCCTTCTGTTGTAGTGACGACCGTACAAAATAAAGACAAAAAAATCAAGTTAGTTTGACGTCTTATTTTATAAGAAGCGAACTGTACTTACATTTGAAATTTTTCCTAGTCTACTTAAATATAATTCTCAAGGCAAAAAGCGCAAAAATATCCTAAGGTTTGCTTATGATAAAAAAATTAAACCTTAAGGTTTTAGAGCGTTAACATTAAACTATATTGTTTTAGAAATGTTCAAATTGAACTATATGTTAATACACACGTTAGCAACATGACATAAATTATTATTATTATTATTATTGTAGGTCCTACAATGCCACGTCAGTGTCACATGTGGCACTTTGAAACACATTTGTTTAATATTAATTATTAAAATTATTAAGTTTTATTTAATGTAACCTAATTAATTGTATTATGTAATTAATTATCTGTCTGTTCACCTTCCGGGATCACTCACTGCTGCCACTCTTCCCATTCAATCACCTTAACTTTTTTGGCTACCATACGTAAACCATATATATTGATTGAATAAGGTTATGGAGGTCCAAATTGAACCCCAAGTCAAATACGACACATCCCTCCCTAAGCTTTACCAAAGTATCATCCCAAAAGATGGTTTCCTCTTTCACCCAAAGAAGATGGTTTTCTCACTCTCTTTCGACGTTTACTTCCCACGCCCATCCGATCAGATACAACCCCACCCTCCTGATGTAGCACAGCTCTTATGCCTCATCAAAGACTTCTCCGACCGAAAGTCTCACTTAAAGATAGAGCTTCTCTAGTTCAAGTTATTGAAGAGAGTGTCGTTATTGTTCCTGTGATTAAGAACCAGCTTTTGGCTGAAAACACTAAGCTTGAAAATGCAACTTAGAGAATCGAGTTTTTGAAGATTGAGAACCAGAGGTTAAAAGAGGAAATGCTTTTAGGATTGTCTATTTGATTGCAAACTTGGGGTTTCCGGGATTTTTGTGTGTGTTTATTCCGAGAATCGAAGGTGCGTACATGGGATCCATTTACTGGTCTAGGTTATTGTTGATGAAAGTTTTGAACTTGATATGCGCTGCTGAGGATAAACATTATGTAAAGGTTACAGGAACACTGCACGCTTGGGATGTGTTGTTCTATATAATCCAATTTATTAGAGTTGTGTTGCTTTTACTGTGATTCTTGAAACCATCTTTGCAAGAGAGGGAAAAGAAAGTTTTGATGATACTAGTTGGTAGTTCTTGAAACCATCTTTGCATGACAAGTAAAAGAAGGTTTTGATGATTGTGATTCCTCTTTAGGTTTTAGCTAGTATGGCCTCTGTTGAAAAGAATGAATACTTTGCTATTGACGAAGAATTAATTAGGTTAATTAATTTAAGTTAAATAAAATAAAACTTAATAATTAATTTTAAACAAGTAGGTTCTACAGTGTCACGTGGCATTTACATGACATTATAGGACTTACAATAATATTAAATATTATAAATTCTTGTCATGTTATTATTAACATAAATAACAAAGATAGTGTTATGCTCCCGTCATTTTATATGTTAACATAGAGTTCAATTTGAACATTCCTAAAATAATAGGAATGACATTAGAAGCAAACCTTACGATTATTTTTGCATTTTTGCCTAACTCTTAAATATATCATTTCACTTGAAGATGTGTTTTACTTGATAAGCCCCTTTTCAACCATTGATTCCCATAAGCCAAGACGAAATTAGTGGACTCAAGAAAGAGTAACATGGTTTGCATGCAAACTCCTCTTTAACAATGGTAGAAGCTGGTATAATAACCACGGGAAATCTGATGCGTAAGATTTTCAGTAAACAAACAACATAATAATTTCGCACAACAGGACACAAGAGATAATACCATAATAGTTTTCCATTTTAGAATTTTTCAATACGTACAAGTTTGTAACAACGACTATTTATCAACTCTGAACCTATTACGATTTCGACATGTGTTATAATCCTAAGTAGGTTGTTATAATTAACCATTATGCTTTTGCACTTCTCATTCCAATTTGCTGATGCTTGATTATTCAGCGTCGTATTTCATCTTCCTCCTCTTTCCTCTTATGCTCTTTGACGTCGTTTCATAGTATTTCTTCCTTCATCGAATATTTTCCCTAACATCCCCTTCCCGCTCAAGGGCTCCCTTGTCTATCAAATTGACATCTGGAAACCTTTTCTGTAGATCAAATAGAGTTTCCCATGTCGCATTCTCCTTATCTTCCCCTTTCCACTGAAACAGTACTTGAGTCACCGCTCTGTTTTGTCTATTAATCATTTTTCTCCCCCATATCGCTTCTGGTATCTTTTCTACATGATTCACTGTTGTTGGAATCTGAGTCGATCATGGAATTTTCTATGAATTGAAATAGACCTCTTTAATTATGATACGTGAAAGGTAGGATGAATGTTGGAGTCCTTAAGAAGCTCTACCTTGTAAGCTACGTTATTGATCATTGAAACCATCGGGAACGGACCATAATATAGGGGAGCCAATTTTCCTTTCCACCTCAATAGGTTTTCTTCCATTCAAAGTTCCTTGATTGCACGTCATGCGCTTCTATCTTTTTTATTAAATCCCAAATGGTTGTGTCTTTACTCCAACAGTCTTTAATTTCATCCATTAGCATTGTATGAATTTTGGGTTAATGTAAATGTAAGCAACTCATAGCTGGATATTCAGGATAATGTGTCTGCCACCACCTTCTCTTTTCCACTTCGATAAATTACTTCGAAATCATAGTCGATTAATTTGGGTAACCAGCTTTGTTAGAAAGGAGTTGAGATTTGTTGTTCCATTAAGAACTTCCAACTCTCGTGATCAGTTAAAATCTTGACGGGACAACCACTTAGATAGTGATGACAGTGCTTGACTGCCTTGATGATCGCCAGGAATTCTTTTTCATACATAGAGAGACCTTGGTGCTTGGACGCTAAGGCCTTACTGAGGAAGGCGATCAGATGTCCCTCCCGTTGTAAAACCACTCCAATACCTTTTCCATTTGCATCTGCCTCTGCTGTTAACGGATGAGAGAAGTTTGGTAATGCCAAATAGGGATCGATACTAGTCCCTCCAATTTCTCAAAATCTTGTTGTTGTTCTTTTGGCCACTGCCAACTACCTGCACATTATTCCCTTAATAAGCATTAAGTAGCTGAGTCATTAGCCCGTATTGCTTGATAAACCTTCCGTAACAACCGGTGAGGCCGTGGAAGCCTCTGATCTCCTTCAGTGTGTGCGATACAGGCCACTGCTTTATGGCATCAATCTTTTTTGCATCAGTGGATACCCCCTCTTCCGAGATTGGGCTCCGAAGACACACTTGTTCCCGTTAAGGAATAGCTGTTGTTATGTCAAGACTGTTAGAACTGGTCATGAGTGCTCCAGATGTTTAGTGTAGTTTCGGTTGTACATCAGGAGATTATCAAAGAAAACCAACATAAACTTCCAGAGATATGGCCTAAAAATCTCATCCATGAGCCCATGGAAGGTGGAGAGAGGGTTAGTGAGCCCAAAGGGCATCAGCATAAACTCAAAGTGGTATTCGTGAGTCCAGAATATGGTCTTTGGAACATCCTCCTCGTTTATTCTTGTTTGTGTAATACGTAACATAGACCTTATTACGTATTTCGGATCGTACATAAAAGGGTTAAAAACGAAGAAAATATGAAATATCTGATTTCGATTTCATCTCTGATTCTGATGCAGTTTCTGAGCTCCAAACAATCTCGAATCTCCCGAAACCTTTACGAATTATGCTTCCCGATACTTAGTTTAGCCCTTTCTATAGTTTTTTCAATACGTAAGCTCTCTTAACTCGTCAGAGGATCCGTATGCTTATGATTGATATAAGCAACTGTACGATATATTAACCTATATATATAGCTTCCATATCAGACTATACTAGAGGGATCCATTTTCTATCCAGACTTTGACTCATTGATTTAGACCATTTATTAAGTCACTTTAATACCCTTGTCTGGATCAAATTACGTAACTTAACCGTTAATTTATTAAAAAGCCAAAATTACAATTAATAGCTGTCCACTTTATAGGAAAAGGACAAAAATGTCCTTTAACGATAAAAATGTCCTACATTTTCCTCCTTGGACAATTATTAATTGCGGTTTTACTCAAGTTCAAAATAGTTTGAAAGTCGGTTAAGTTACGTTACTGTATTGATACCAAATTTTAAAAAAATTTTGATCCAAAGGCAATGAAAATCCAACATTCTGTCCTGCAAGGCTTTCGAAACCGAAAAATATCAAACACATATGTCATATGTGACACAGGTTCTATATAATCACAAATATTTAATACCTTACTAACATGAATGGGAAAATAGAGTGTGGCAAACTAGGATGATACCTTTGTGATCTAATATGTATCATCTTCGTTTGTAGGTCTTTCTCTAACTTTGTGCTAAACTGTAGTAGAGAAATCATGTTTTCTCACCGAATGCTAAACAGCATTAGAGAAAACTTGTTTCTTCTCACTGGATGCTAAATAGCATTAGAGAAAATCTTTATGTTCTCCAACTGAATGCTAAATTACATTAGAGAACTTTTATAGGATTAAAAAACTTATATCCTCCTGTGTCGTATGAAACTTGAAGGATATCTATATAAACTGTATGTGTTGAATGACATAGGCTCAAGGCCAATCTTTACAAATGCCCAACGACTTTTAAAATGCTTAAGATCAACACAAATCTTAAGGCTTTTATATGTATTATGACTATATACAAGAACAGTTATTACTGAGGATAAAAGAATATGATCATCTTTATTAATAAATAACCATAATGTCATAATACATCAAAATGTGCAAACATTTAAGGAGAAAATACAATGATCCTTAACTACTACTGTCTAAGGACTTCAACATGCCCATATCAGATACATGTCGAACAAACATTAGTGGGTGAAGTCCTTTAGTCAACGGATCAGCTAACATCTCCTCAATCCTGATGTGCTCCACTTCAACGTCGCCCTTCTAAATTAACTACTTTATGGTCAAATACTTGACAAATACTTGACCTCCAAATGCTTAGACCCTGTGATACTTTTGTTATTGTTACTAAACAACACTACAGCAAGATTATCACAATATAAACATATAGGTCTAGCAATCAAATCCATCACAGATAACTCAGAAATCAAGCTTTTAAACCAAACCACCTATTTAGCAGCTACATAACATACAACAAACTCTGCATGTATGGTCGAGGAAGTCACCAGTGTCTTCTTGACACTCTTCGACGATACTGCACCATCTGCCAACATGAAAATGTATCCTGAAGTGAATTTTCGATCATTCGGACACATAGCAAAATCGGAGTCCGTATACCTTGTGAGGTACAAATCATTGACTTTTTTATATGTCAACGTATAATCCTTGGTACCCTTTAGGTGTCTCAACACTCGTTTGAGTACATTCTAATGGTCCACACTTGGGTTAGCTAGATATTGACCTAGCAATCCAACAGTAAATGTAATGTTCGGTCTAATGCACACTTGGGCATACATCAGGCTACCAACAACATTAGAATATAGGACATTCCTAATAGCCTCTCTCTCAACTTCATTCTTTGGATACTATGCCAAAGATAAACTCTCTCCATGAGAGATAGGTGTTACAATAGGTTTACATTTAGAGATATTAAACATTTGTAGCACTCGCTCAATGTATGCACTTTGCGAGAGGCTCAATGAGTATTGAGATTTGTCCTAGTGAATCTGTATACTAAGGATAAAAGATGCTTCACCCAAATCCTTCATGTCAAAATATTTAGCCAAAAGTTGCTTTACCTCATGCAACATGGTCAAATCATTTGACGTGAGCAAGATATCATCGACATATAGTAGTATGAAGATAACTTTGCTCCCCCTAACCTTATATTATAAGCATCTTTCGACTTTGTTTTCTACAAAGCCGAATAAGGTCAAACTCTCATCAAACTTTAGGTACCACTTTTTGGAAGCTTGCTTTAACCCATATTTTGATTTATTCAACTTACAAACCTTGATAGTTGCATCTTGATCCTGAAATCCTTCAAGTTGCTCTATATAGACCTCCTCATAAAGTTCATCATTCAGGAAAGCGGTCTTAACATCTATCTGATGTAGCTCCATGTCATAATGAGATATTATTGTCATAATCACTCTAAATGTTGGGCCCCGCCTCTTGTGAGACACGTGGCCGACATCCTAAGTGACATTTGGATGCACATCACACAAGGGTGGAGTGCCCTCACCAGGACAAACCTTAACCTGAAACTTCATTTTGATCACTTCTTACCATCATGTCCCACGACTTGTACTTGGTCTAAGTCTTTAACTGATTCTTGATCTTTGAGTAGTGAATTTTGTGTTTAATTCCAAGTAAGTGACCACTCAATTATACTGACTTAACTTCATCTTTATATCGTCTGTGGTTAGCCTATCGTCTGTGTTTACTTATGGCCTAAGTTCTATCGTCTGGGTTTGATCGTCTATAGTTGACTTCCATCGTTTGGGTTGACCCCTCTCCTATTGTCTGTCTTTCTACTGTCTGTCTTTCTATCGTCTGTCTTATGACATGTTATCACAGACAATTCCTTGCGTCTGTGTTATGACGTGTCGTCTGTGTTTGATGCATCTGGGTTCTTCCTTTGCGTCTGGGTGTGACGTCAGTACAAACGATTCCTTTAGTCTGCGTTCCTTCCTTTACGTCTGTGTTGTGATGTCAGCACAGACGATTCCTTTCGTCTGTGTTCTTCCTTTGAGTTTGCCTCACTGATTGTAGACTTAACTCCTTCCAGTCACCCTCATTCATCCAAATCCAAGGTCAGAAACACACAAACATAAACCTCAACTGCTTCTCAAAGCCTCAAATTCATTGGATCAACTCATGCAATGTTAAAAACTTAACAGTCATCATAATCATACGTAGAACATACATATATTTCATTCATCCTTTAACAAATGTTGGATTTACAGAGCTTTAATAACCTTACAGGCCACAATACATCAATACATTTGAATCAGTAAAGCTTGAAAGGTGGCTAAGGCCTTAAGTTCTCAAAAATCGAACTTAAGAGTACAAAAATATATGCAGGCTGGAGTGCTGCCCTAACTCTTGACTATTCACTCTCTTGTTCTTCACCTGGATGGGACAGAATTGGGAGGGGGTGAGCTTAAAGCTCGTGGGTAGCAGGTTTATCATTAAGAAACAAGCAGAAATCTATTTTCAAAACTTATTGAAATATGCAATTTGGAAAACCACTTGAAAAATCAGAACTTTGTTGTTTCTCAAAAACCGTATTCAGATAAACAAATCATGCACAGCTATAAGTCATGTATGCATCAAACTTAAGAACACATAATCACATCAAAATGGTCAGGTTTGGTCCATAAACAGAACGAACAACACAGTCCATATAATGATCCTGTGGAGTCGTAAACAGAACGAACTAGCACAATCCCACTTAGTGGTTTTGTGTAGCCGTAAACTTATGGGAGTCCGTGAAGGAGCTCCATGCCACTAGCGGGCAGGCGGGAGAAGCCTTTAGACAAGTGCACTTGACATCAGAATGGACCAAACAAAACCCACATAGCATGCATTTCATGATCTTGAATACTTGTTGCCCAAAATGGCAAAATTCTTGAAACTTGACCTTTTTCGGACATAAAATCCTTTCAGAAACATTTTCATGTTCATGCCACACTTATCAGCACAATAGCTTTTATGTAAACACATAACACATTTTCAAAGCATTCACAGAGTCATAACGCATGTTCATGAAGTAGTTGAGACTATTCATTTTTCATGTAAAAGAACACTTTAATGGCCTATTGCTTAATCATAAAACTGAAACCCACCTTAAAAATCCTTGCTTGCTTAGGTATCGGACTTTAGAATGCCTTTCCTCTTGATTCCTTTGCCTTTCTTGAACCCCTCCTTGATTTCCTTCATAAAAAGACACAACTCCCATTCAACAGAAATTCGGATTTGACCAACCCAT
>JANZXP010114044.1:0-17847 GCA_027576715.1 Erythroxylum flavicans
TAATAATATTAGAAATAAATGAACTATTTTGATAAGTGTGTTAAGTGTGCAGAAAAATACAGAAGAAGTGAAAAACACAGAAGAAGCGGAAAACACAGAAGAAGCGGAAAACACAGAAGAAGTGAAAACACAAAAGAAGTGGAAAACACAGAAGAAGCGAAAATCACAGAAGAAATAAAAACACATAAGAAGTGGAAAACACAGAAGAAGCGGAAAGCACAGAAAAAGTGAAAATTCAGAAGAAGTGAAAACACAGAAGAAGCGAAAAATACAGAAGAAACGGAAAACACAGAAGAAGTGAAAACACAGAAGAAGTGCAAAACACAGAAGAAGTGGAAAACACAGAAGAAGCGGAAAACGTAGAAGAAGTGAAAGCATAGAAGAAGCGAAAACACAGAAGAAGCGAAAACACAGAAGAAGCGAAAAACACAGAAGAAGCAAAAAATACAGAAGAAGTGAAAACACATAAGAAGCGGAAAACACAGAAGAAGTGCAAAACACAGAAGAAGTGGAAAACACAGAAGAAATGAAAACACAGAAGAAGTAAAAAAATACAGAAGAAGCAGAAAACACAGAAGAAGTGAAAAACATAAAAGAAGTGGAAAACACAGAAGAGGCAAAAAACACAGAAGAAGTGAAAAATACAGAAGAAGAGGAAAACACAGACAATACAAAGATGAAGATACGCTAGTACGTCGGACAGTTAGTTAGCTAGAGTTAGTTACAGAACTCAACTGAATAACGGGTTCTACAAGAATCAAGAAGCAGTTAGAGACTTAGGCTATATATACTAGTCGTGGTAAAAGATTGAACGATATTTTTAGTTTTCAAGTGTTTACTTACAAAGAAAAATTATGTATTCAAAAGTCCGATACTAGAGAGCAAACTCTATTGTAACAAAAAGCTCACAATATCTTTCTAATGAGAGAAAGAAAAGACTAAGAGTCTGGAGAGGCTAAGATAGCAGAAAGAATACTTTGTGTAAGAGACCTGAAGAGGCTCTGGAAGGAAAGAAAGAATACTTGTAAAATTGTCGACGTATAGTGAAATCTCAGACGAACTCTGAGGTCTGGACGTAGCCCATGGTTTGGGGTGAACCAGTATAAAATTCGTAGCGTCTATCTTCTAACCTTTCCCTTTATTCTATTTTGTTTTTAGAAAAGTATATAGAAGTTATTTGCGATTTAACTACGTAACTATTTTTGTATAACTACTTTGGTATTCTTTTAACAGTTAGAAAAGTTCTTAACAAGATATATTAAAGTTTTTGTATTCACGAAAAGGATACATAATTCAACCCCCTTTCTTGTGTATCTTGTATATTGTACGTGAATTCTATATTAACGTATGATTTACTTCACGATCGTGGCCTTCAGTGCACGATCGTGACCTGGATAATTGGGTTCTATCACGATCATGGCACTCATCCTATGACCATGGCCAAATGCAATGGCTTCGGTTATGATTGTAGGAAGGTCCATCGTGATCATGGGCTAGCATAAAGAGTGAAATGTTGCCTTTTACGTGATGTTTGAAACAACTAATGTTAAGGTACTTTATTATGGTACATATGGACTTGATTGAGGCTTAAAATAAATCTAATTTGATGTTGAATAAGTTGGTTGAATGTTTGATTAGTTGAAGTTATTAAATGATGTTATTACTTAAGAAAGAGATTGTTTGATAACAAAGTATTTAAGTTTGGAATGAAGGAATATTTAAGTTTGGAATGAAGGAATGTTAAAGGAATAAAGATGATCTTATGATATATGATTGGTTAAGAAATGAGAATAAGGACACATACTCAAGAATGTCATTGAGCATGCATTACACATAACATATATACATACGTGTATGGTTGCATACTTAAGTGATTGAGAAATTTAGTAATGTGTAAATGTGTGTGTTTTTGCATGATATAGAAGCACAAATCGAATGAAAACATCCAACTATTGCTAGATCATCCAGGAAATAACGTAATCTGGAGCGCACTGTGAGTCAACCTAGATGATTCTCACTAGGATTGATTTAAATCTATTTAAATTTCAGTTATTTGAATGTGATTGAAATGATTGATAATTCCGGACATTATTGGTCCGAGGAGTTCGATATTTGGAAATGTATTAGGAGTGTTCTGATTGCATATAAATCTGAAAGATATTTGTATACTTAACAAAAATGTTGAATGCCAGACTTAGGTGTGATGAACATATGAATATGACTGTGCATCATGAATAAATGTTATTGATGCAATATTTTGTGATTTGATACATCACATTGATATGCATGATCATATAAAGGCATTATGATCGGAGTAGCCAGTCTGAAAGAGCTTAAAGCTCAGATATGCGCATAAAGAGCCATAGGCTCAGAGATTAATGAGCCCGGTATCCACAATGGGTATGGGACAGAATGTGAAATGAGCCTGATATCTACAAAGGACATGGGATAGTAATAGGTGCTCGATCACGACAAAATAAAAACAAAAGTAAGTCTCATGTGCATATGCATTTCTAAATATATGATTATGGAAACATTTCTGAATTGTAATGATATTGTGATATACCATATTTGTGTACATTTGATAATATGATTGATTGGGATAGATGGATGGATTATTCTGAAAAGTTCATATAAAATGTGTGCAATTTATGATGAATTGTTGAGGTGAGGAATATTGTGCAATTGGTTTATATTTGAAATGTTTGATATTTTGAATGAGTAAGCAGATAAATGATGGTTCACTCACTGAGTTCGCAAAACTCATCAAAATTGTAGCATAGCTTTTCAGGTGCTAAAGAAGAGACCTAGGTCCTAAGACACTCTATAAGAACATTTTGGAATTTAGAAATGGCTCAAAGGTCTGGTCAGCTAACATCTGAGGAGTTGTAAATTCTGTTTATGTAGTTTCTCATTTCATGTAGATCTTTTGTAAAATGAGTAGTAAACTATCAAATAATTTTGATGATGTAAATATTTGTTTAAATGAATGTACTATAACAGTGTAAGTTATGTTAGTAAATGAAATGGGAAAAGTTGTCCTTTTTAATGTTTCGAAAGTGTTTGATGCCATATTAAGTGATTATGATTGCTCTAATATGCCATTGTCATAGGACATATTCTTGAATGTTCTCTGGATGTTTGGGAATATACTCTATGGCAGTGGAGTGTTACAATTTTAGTATCAGAGCATGGTTAGACATCCATAAGGACATATAAGAACATTTAGGCATAATATATAGTGAGAGACTCGTATAGTTATCACAATTATTTTTATTATAAGTTATTCGCTATAAGAGACCAAGTTGGAGAGTTAGCTGACCTAGAGTCTGTAGGAGCCAATAAAGAGTCTCCAATACCTAAATTTGACCAAATACCTCCAAGAATTTTTTAGAGAGAGAGAGGAGGTATGATAAATTGAGAAAGTAGGGGGCTGTGGAATTCTACAGAAGTACAAACCCTACTGAGGCTAAAGGATGGTTAGTGAGGACTGAAAGAATATTTAAACAGATGGACTACGAGTCTGATGATAAGTTTGACTACGTAATCTCACTATTGCAAGGTCCAGCATATCAGTGGTAGAAGACTATTCCAGCCAGTGCCACCAGGCCTTGTAGTTTGAAGTGGGAAGATTGTCTGAAGGTGTTTAGAGAGAATTACATGCCGAAGATCTATCTGGATAGGAAGATGAAAGAGTTCCTAGATCTGAAGTAAGGTAGTCTCATCGTGGTGGAGTATGAAATACAGTCTGAGGAGGACAAGTGTAAGAGCTTTGAAGGTGGGTTGAATATGGACATTGGGATGAGGTTAGCTATAACGAATCTAACTAGTTTCACTGAGTTGAGAGCAGCCTCGATCAGAATAGAATAGTTGTTGATAGATTGTCAATAAGAGTCTAGACAAGAGTCTAGGGTGAAGAGATAGGGAGAATCTCAAACTGAATCTAGTAGAAGGTTTAACAAATGCCATAATAAAACATTTCAATCCTAGACTAGATCGAGACAGTTGGGGTTTCGACCAAGAGGTGGTTTAGTTCAAGCTAGTAGAGGTAGAGGACAAGTATTAAGAGGGCAGTCACAACAAATGCCTAGTTGTGTATACTATGGCAAGAAACATGGTGGGGAATGTTAGAAGTTATTGGAAACTTGTTTCCATTATGGCTCTTTTGAGCATCAGATTAAAGATTGTCCTGAGACTTTAGGACCACAATATGGAATAAGAGGAGGATCAGTAACTGAGATGACTATCTAACAGAGCAGAGCCAGTGGAGCAGGACAGAGAGGCAGAGGTAGAGGCAGAACACATTCAGTTGGTCTTAGTGTTAGGATTGAGGTGCGGAGGAACCAGTCACAGTCTCAGGCCTAAATTTATGTAATCACTAGACAAGAGGCAAAGACCTCCCCAGATATGTTTGCAGGTGTGTTGAATGTCTTTAATTTTGAAGCATTTGCATTAGTAGATCCAGGATCTACACATTCATTCATCACACTGCGTCTGGCATCTAAACTGTAATGTAAGAGAGAAATGTTGAATTGTGATCTAGTAGGTAGTACTATAGTGATTAGGGAGGTGTGTAAATGGTGTAGTATTTAGATTGATCAGGCAGGTTGAAAGTCGATCTGATAATATTGCAGTTGGGGGACATAGACCTTATCTTAAGTATGGACTAGCTTACTGCACATAGGGTTATGATGAACTGTTATGCTAAGGAAGTCATTCTTGAATCCCCTAATTAGTCATGAGTAGTGTTTCGAGGAGTTAGTTAAGTAGTGCCAGCCTGGTTAATTTCATTCATGAGTGTTTTGAGACTGACTCGAGGTAGATGTGAGGCTCATCTAGCCCACATAGTTAATACCTGAAATGAACAGAATATTCAGGATATTCCTATCGTTAGGGATCTTTTTGGATGTATTTCCTACTAAATTACCAGGTTTACCCCTAAAAAGGGAAGCAAAGTTTACCATTGACCTTGTTCCAGGTACTACTCCTATATCTATTCCTCCATATAGGGTGGCACCTATAGAACTTCAGGAACTTAAGATACAGTTGTTGGATAAGGGTTTTATCAAGCCCAGTGTGTCACCTTGGGAGCTCCGATTTTGTTTGTGAAGAAGAAGGATGGAGCTTTGAGATTGTGTATTGATTAAAGACAGTTGAATCGGGTGATAGTGAAGAACAAATATCCTCTATAGAGGATAAATTATTTGCTTGATTAGTTACAGGGAGCTCAAGTTTGCCCTAAGTTAGACTTGAGATCAAGTATTATTAGTTGAAGATAACAGAGGCTGATGTATCGAAGAGTGCATTCAGAACAAGATATACGCACTTTGAGTTTTTAGTGATACCGTTTGGATTGACAAATGCTCCAGCAGTATTTATGGCGTTGATGAATAAGGTATTCCAACCTTATTTAGATCATTATGTGATTGTGTTCATCGATGATATTTTAGTGTATTCGAAGTGTAGAGAAGAACATATAGAGCATTTGAGGTTAGTGCTGTAGATAATGAGAGAGAAACAGTTGTATGTCAAGTTTAGTAAGTATGAATTTTGGCTTGATCAAGTAGTATTTTTGGGTCATATTATGTCTGGAGAAGGCATACAGGTGGACCCAAAGAAAGTAAAAGTAGTGATGAAGTGGGAAGCTCTGAGAAATATGACTGAGATTTGGAGTTTCCTTAGATTAACTGGTTATTACAGAAGGTTTGTCTAGGGGTTTTCTTTGATTTTAGCTCCTTTGACAAAACTTCTGAGGAAGAATGTATCTTTCAGATGGGTTGATGGATGTCAGAGAAGTTTTGAGGAGCTAAAGTATCAGTTAACTGCAGCACCAGTGTCAGTTATTCCATCTGGATATGGAGGATATGTGATGTATAGTGATGCTTCACACCAGGGATTAGGATATGTACTGATGCAGCGTGGCATGGTGATAGCATATGCATCGAGATAGTTGAGGTCTCACGAGTTTAATTATCCGATAAATAATTTAGAGCTTGCTGCTGTAGTATTCGCTTTGAAGATTTGAAGACACTATCTGTATGATGAAACTTTTCAGTTATTCACTGATCATAAAAGTTTGAGATATTTGTTGAGTTATAAAGAGTTGAATATGAGACAACAGAGATAGATAGAATTGCTGAAGGATTATAATTGCATGATTGAGTATCATCTTAGTAAAGCTAATGTGGTAGTTGATGCATTAAGCAGAAAATCCAATAGTAGTACAACACAAATGCAGACATCGAGGTCACCCAACTTAGTGCAATTGAGAGCATTGAATGTTGAGTTGAAATTGAGGTAGAATGAAGCATTGATGGCTACATTGAAGATGAGACCTGTATTGCATGAAAGGATAAAAAAGCTCAAAACAAGGATACAAAATTTGCAAAGTTAATTGAGAAGTTGAAGGTAAATCCGAAATCTGAGTCTGAATTGAGAAATGAGACACTGTGGTTGAAGCAGAGACTATGTGTACCTGATGTGGATGATATGAGAAAGGAGATTCTGGAGGAAGCACATATAGCAGCCTATGTTATGCATCCTGGTACTACCAAGATGTATATTACGTTGAAACAATATTTATGGTGGCTAGGAATGAAAAAGCAAGTGGCTGAGTATGTTACTCGGTGTTTAACATGCCAACAGATTAAGGCAGAGCATTAGGCTCTGATTGGGAAGTTACAATCATTGCATATTCTAGAGTGGAAATGGAAGTGGATTACTATGGATTTGATCATGGCTTTGCCTAGGACTCTGAGACAACATGATGCTATATGGGTTATTGTTGAACGATTAACCAAGTCGACTCATTTATTACTAGTGAGGGAGAATAATACACTGGATCAATTAGCCCAAAGATATGTTAATGAAATAATGAGGTTACATAGGGTCCCAGTGTCTATTGTATTAGATCGAGATCCTAGATTTACCTCGAGATTTTAGAGAAGTTTATAAATAACTTTAGGTACGAAGTTAAACTTCAGTATAACAGTTCATCCTCAGATAGACAGGCAGAGTGAGAGAACGATTAAGACTGTTAAGGATATGCTCTGAGCTTGTGTTTTGGAGTTCTAAGGAGCATAGGACTAGTATGTAACTTTGATTGAGTTTGCTTATAATAATCATTATCACAGTAATATTAGAATGGCATCGTATGAGGCGTTATATGGCAGAAAGTGTCATTCACTTTTATATTGGGATGAAGAGGGTCTAAGGATTGTTGAAAGCCCAGAATTGATTCAAGACACTGTGGATAAGATGAAACTGGCCCGAACTAGGATTAAAGTAGCACAAGACTGACAAAAGAGCACCGAAGGGATATGGAGTACCTAATAGGAGATAAAGTGTTTATGAGAGTATTGCCTTGGTAAGGAGTGCTGAGGTTCGATAAAAAGGATAAACTCAGCCCTAGATACATTAGTCCGTATAAGATTATTGAGAGAATAACACCATTGGCTTATAAGTTAGCACTACATACTAAAATGTCACAGATTCACAATGTGTTTCATGTCAGTATGCTCAGAAGATATCAGTCTGATTTGACATATGTGTTACCGGCTCAGGAAATTGAAGTTGCAATTAATATGAGTTATGATGAGGAACTGGTAAAATAGTGGGATTTCAGAGTAAGCAATTGAGAAACTGGGTGATCCCATTGGTTAAAGTCGTATGGAGGAATAATTTAAGTGAAAAAGTTACATGGGAAACAAAAGAGAATATGAGGAGACAATACCCCTACTTATTTGATCAATCAGGTAAGAATTTTGAGAATGAAATTTCTTAAGGGGGAGAACTGTAATATTCGATTTCCTAAACATGCTTAGGGTTAGACCCCTAGATCATTATAAATGAGCAATAACATTGAGAGCATTTCATTCACATGCATATCATTAGCATACACATATGAATTATAAGTTGTACACATTTCAAAGATAACATATGCACTTAATTGACATTTTTCGGGGTATGAAAGATTTAAAATGAACATTATATGAAATGTGAATTGTTGTGTTTTAAATTTTGGTTTGATTGGATTCCAATTAGCAATTTGGAATTAATTGTTATTAATTAGGAGAGTTAAGAATTAACATTTACATTTGGACTAGGAAAAATGCCAAGTGGTAAGATAAATTGATATATGAAAAGTTAGGGTGACTAAACCTATAATTGAGTGACATTTGACATAGATAAATGAGTGAGAAATGGACTAGTCATTAATTGACAAATGTACCAATTATTGTATGACATGTGGACAAATTATTAGGAGACATACGGACTAATTAATAGGAGACTAATGGCAGCATATTTTGAGGATACATGTCTTGCATTCCAAATGACATATGTTTAGGTAAATTGAAGACACCTAGTATGTTGATGAGGCAAGTTTCTACAGCAGAGTTTTTGCTGCTTCTCTCTTTGTTTCCTTCACCAAATTTGCTCCTAACTTCTATGTGCATTGTGTTTGAACCTAGCTAAATTGTTACACAAAATTCACACTTTAATCTTTCACAAAATAGCCAAGAAACTATCCTATTGTCACCTTCATCTCGTTGCTGAAACTAGCTCATTTTCACCTTGAGGTTGTGTTGATGTTGTTTGCTTAGAGGGCTAGTATAACCTGGAATTTTGAGCTGACTTGGAAGCCTAATAAGTAAGTAACAATCGATCTTTATGGTATGATTAATTGCTAAGTTGAGAATGATGCTTGAATTAGAATGAAATGAATATGAAGTTGGTGATGATATGTCTGGAAAGATGTTGGATAAACTTAGATGTTTTCTTCTTGTTCTTAGTATGTGAAAACCATGGGTATTAGGTTGATTCAAGGATGAATCAGATTTGGATTTGAAGTATAATGAAGGTGAATGTACGCTAAAGGAAGATGTAAATATAGTGCTCTTGAATTGAGAAAGAACTAAGACTATATGTATGATAATGTAAGATAGTTTCTGGTTTGATTTGTAATGCATAAAAAACCATGATTTGTGAGATACAAATTGAATAATTAAGAGTTGGAATTGGGGTATAATTCAGACCTATATGAGGTTGTATAAATGAACATGGAGGAAGAAAGGCAGGCTATACCACGATCGTGGCTTGCATAATTAGGTCCTGTCACGATCGTGGCACCCATCCCATGACCGTGGCTAGATGCAATGGCTTCTGTCATGATCATGGGAAGGTCCACCATGATCGTGGGCTAGCATACAGAGTGAAATGATGCCTTTTAAGTGATGTTTGAAACAACTAATGTTAAAGTACTTTATTATGGTACATATGGACTTAATTAAGGCCTAAAATGAATCTAATTTGATGTTGAATAAGTTGGTTTATTGTTTGATTAGTTGAAGTTATTAAATAATGTTATAACTTAAGGAAGAGATTGTTTGATAACAAAGTATTTGAGTTTGGAATGAAGGAATGTTAAAAGAATGAAGATGTTCTTATGATATATGATTGGTTAAGAAATGAGAATAAAGACACATACTTAGGAATTTCATTGAGCATGCATTACACATAACACATATACATATGTGTATGGTTGAATGCTTAAGTGATTGAAAATTTAGTAATGTGTAAATTTGTTTATTTTTGCATGATATAGAAGCACAAATCGAATGACAACATCTAAACATTACCAGCTCATCCAGGCAATAGTGTATTTTGGAGCACAGTGAGTCAACCTAGATGATTCTTACTAGGATTGATTTATTTCTGTTTAACTTTTATTTATTGGAATGTGATTGATATGATTGATAATTCCGGACATTAATGGTCCAAGGATTTTGATATTTGGAAATGTATTGGGAGTGTTCTGATTGCATATACATCTGAAAGATATCTGTATACTCAACAAAAATGTTGAATGCTAGATTTAGGTCCGATGAACATATGAATTTGACTAAGCATCATGAATAAAAGTTATTGATGGCATATTTTGTGATTTGATACATCACATTGATATGAATGATCAGATAAAGGCATTGTAACCAGAGTGGCCAGTACGAAAAAGCTTAAAGCTCAGATATACGCATAAAGAGTCACATGCCTAGTGATTAATGAGCCCAGTATCCACAATGGGTATGGGACAGAATGTGAAATGAGTCCAATATCTACAAAGGATACGGGACAGTAATAGGCGCTCGATCACAACAAAATAAAAACAAAAGTGAGTCTCATGTGCATATGCATTTGTAAATATATGATTGTGGAAACATTTCTGAATTGTAATGATATTGTGATATGCCATATTTATGTACATTTGATAATATGATTGATTGGAATTGGTGGATGAATTATTCTGAAAAGTTTATATGAAATGTGTGCAATTCATGATGAACTGATGAGATGAGAAATATTGTGCAATCGGTTTATATTTGAAATGTTTGATGTCTTGAATGACTGAGCACATCAATGATGGTTCACTCACTGAGTTAGCAAAACTCATCAAAATTGCAACATAGCTTTTCAGGTGCTAAAGAAGAGACCTAGTTCTTAAGACACTCTAAAAGAACATTTTGGAATTTAGAAATGGCTCAAAGGTCTGGTCAGCTGACATCTGAAGAGTTCTAAATTATGTTTATGTAGTTTCTCATTTCATATAGATCTTTTGTAGAATGAGTAGTAAACTCTCAAATATTTTTGATGATGTAAGTATTTGTTTAAATGAATGTATTGTAATTGTGTAAGTTATGTTAGTAAATGAAATGGGAAAAGTTGACCTTTTTAATTTTTCGAAAGTGTTTGATGTCATATTAAGTGATTATGATTGCTCTAACATGCTATTGTCATAGGATATATTCGTGAATATACTATTTGGTAGTAGGGTGTTATACCAGCTCTCGCTTTCGACCTCTCTTCCCAGCTCCCACTTCTCTGTTGTTGCTCTTTTCTTCTCCTTCTCAGACTATCTTTATTTCTCATCTCTGTGTATATTCTTTCTCTCTCTCTCTCTCTGTGAACGAATGAAATAGTGAATGAAAGATGATTCTTCTCAGCCGCCACCCTCTCCTTCTTTTATTCGACTCTCTTTAGGTTTAGGGTTACATGCCTTAACGTCATGAGCTACCACTTATTAAAACTAGAATTAATGTCAAAACTTCTCACGGGCATGCATGGGGAGTTACGAGTGTGACTCCCTTGTCACACCTATGCATGGGGAGTCACAGGTGTGACATCCTCATACACAGGTGTGACTCCTTTGTCACCCCAGTGCATGGGGAGTCACGAGCGTGACTCCCTTGTCACCTCTGTGCATTAACCATGCACGGTGGTGACATAAGATCACCACCTTACACCGTGCATAAAATTTAATGCAAAAAATTACGTGACTTTGGTGTTTTAATGAAAAATTCACAAAATAACCCAATTAACATTCATACAATATTCACACCATTTTCCCCACACTTAAACTGTGCTTGTCCTCAAGCAAAATAAAGAACACTAGATTATGAAAGAACAAAAAATGAAAACAACAAATTTCCCAAATAATAGTCAAAGATATCAATGATCAATTCAACAATCACAACCTAAGAACTTGAAACTCATAATACTCCATTTATAAGCAATTCTTCGCATATTTAGCCAAAATTAACAAGCACGTCAATTCAAAGAACCATTAATAAGTGTGATAGACACTCACTCCACTCTCCATCCTCTCAAGCATTCAAAGGCAGTAAATATTCACTCATCGTTCATTTTATGTAAGGTATCTACTATAGGCTTGCTTTCTAATATAATCTCCACCACTCATATCAAACACAAAAATCAATCCGAAGGACTTTATTTCGGTTGTAATGGGGCCGGGCTAAGGGTAGGAAAAAAAGGAAAATTGTAGTTTAAAACTGTAGAACTAATTAAGCATTTAAAGTAATTCAGAAAAATGACAATTAAAACACTAAAGTTAGCACTCCCCATTTTTACATCTCTCCTTTTCTTTCATTTTCTAGTCATCTTCTCTCTCCTTGTTTCTTTTCCAATTTTCTTTTCTTTTATTTTTCTTTTTCTTTTTTAACTATTTATTTATTCATTTAAAACAAGGAAATTAAAGGAAGAAAAATATAGAGGAGAGAAAATTACTACAACCATACCCATCTTTAACTCAAAATCCAACTATAAGCTATGATTCTCCCACACTTATTGCCTAAACTCGATTATATCTTTTCAAATGCACAACTTGCCCTTATGGTAGGTGTAATGAAGTAGATAAACAATCAAGGTCAAGGCTTATAGTTTGGGTTTAAAGGAAGAAACATATTCATTTAAGCTCAAGGGGCTAACTAAGGGTGACATTGTGGTGTCTTTTTAATCTAACAGGGTAAATCCTAATTGCCTTCATCATTTCAATGTTTGCATAAGGATCTGTGATTTCAACTAGTATTTGCAAGCAAGTTTTAGAGTTCCTTAATCTTGAAAGGACACTCTCAACAAAGAATACTCAAAATTGGTGTTTAATACTTAAAAGGCTCAATTCTTACCAAATGAAAAACGTCATTCATCTATCACAACAAGCTAATGTCCTTTTAACCAAAATCCAATTTAATCAGTCTAAGCATTCAAGTATACTCATTCACTCATATTATGCATTTCTAATCCTGATTGAGTTCATTTAATGATCATGCATATCTAAATAATAAATGGGAAAACAAACACACAATACACAATTAATATACCCCCCACACTTAAACATCACAACATTCCTAATGTGACAAAAAAAAGTAAAAGAGGGGCCTAGGGAAAAAGAAAAAAATTAACACGAATGAGGACAAGTGTTAAAGACTAAAAGAAATCAAACTACATGCAATACGGATAATAAAAAGAATAGGGAAAGAAATACAATACGAAAGTGTGGTGTTAACTACGTCGATACGGTGTGAAGCATGGCAATAAGCATGGCATTTGAAATTGAGGAGTGGAGACAACTACGAGGAAGACAAACAGAAGAGATTGAAAAGAAGGTCTGTGCACATAAAGCAAATAGATTAAGAAGAGTTTCACTAAAAGAAATAGAAAACGACTAAACTGGAAGACAAAGCATAAATAATATGAGTGCCTCCCATTTAACGCTTCTTTAATGTCTTTTAGTTAGACACCTCAATCGTTACGCTCAAGGTGGATCATCCAAAATGATCGATTCCCCTATTGCCTTCTCTTCATGGGTCTTCTTCTCCAAAAATTTTCTAACCTCTCCCACAGTTGCATCATCTAACAATTGACAACATTTATCAATCTCCCTCACCAAGCTCAACTTCTTTTCTTCTTCTTCCTATAACACAAAATCAAAGTCTGTAGGATTAAAATGAGCAACACGAGAGCATTCTTCATAAATAGTAGTTGTAGGAACAGGTTCAACATTAAAGATTAATAATTCTACTATTTCTCTTAAAACAATAATGCTTAACTTTCCGTTCTTCATATCAATCAAGGTATTAGTAGTGGCCATAAAATGCCTCCCTAAGAGTATGGTGTGCTCCTTCCCTTACTGTTTAACCTCGCCCATGTCTAAGACCACAAAGTCTATAGAAATAATCAATTTGCTAGCCTTCACCAACACATCTTCCATTATTCCTTTCGGATAACAAATTGACATATTAACTAATTATAGGCATATATTGGTTGGTATTAATTATCTTAGATCTAGTTTCTCATAAATAGATTGAGGCATAAGGTTTATACTTTCCCCAAGGTCAAGCATACCTTTAACCTCATCACCATTACCCACTAATACTTGCATAAGAAAACTCCCTAGATCCTTCAATTTTTTTTTTTTGGGGGGGGGGGGTAATTGCTGATGTCGACTGCATTTGCAACCTCTGAAACTATCACCTTCTTATTTAGCTCAAACTTCCATTTGTTAGTGCTTAGTTCCTTGAAGAACTTCGCATAAGCTGGAATGTTTCTGATCATACCTAACAAAGGAAGGTTAATATTAACTTTAGAAAGCATATTATAAAGATAAAAAATTGCTTATCTTGTTTCAATTCCTTAAGGAGGCTCAGATATGGGATCAGTGGTCTATAAAGATTAGTCGCCTTATGCAATCTTGGTCCTTCATTGTAGTCAGTTGCATGCCCCAGTTTTTCATCCTTTTGAACCTGACTTGAAGAGTTGTGAAGCTCATTGTTTCCTCCATTATGCTTACTTTCTTCATTGGGGAGGCTCTCCTCCTCTTGTTACCTGCACCAGAAATGTTAGAAGGGATCTCAACATACTTATCGATTACCTTTCTACTTCTCAGAATAGTGACTGCTTGTGTTTGCTCGGGTTGATTGGGTAACTTTCCTTTTTAATTGTTATGCAATTGAGTCGTGAGTTGCCCTACTTGGATCTCAATCCTATTCACAGATGCCTCCAAAGAATCGAACCTCTTGTTGTTTATTTCTTGATTTTGAGTTATGACCTCAATAAATGCATTCAGGCTTTCTCCAAAGAAGTCTTGCTTGGTGGGGTTTGAAGTGAGGATTGCCCTTGGTAATAATCCGACCTCTAAAAATTTTGGAATTGTTGTTGGGGCTATACTGGTGGATTATTGGTCTTCCATGAAAAATTGAGGTGGTTTCTCTAACCAGGGTTGTAGGTGTTTGAGCATGGATCTTTTCCCTTCCTTGGTAGAAAACCATTGAGTGAGTTCATTTGTTCCTCCCCATCTGTAAAAGGCTCATAAGAATACGAACAAACATTAGCTGCATGACCATAAGTTCCACATATACCATATACCACTTGATTTAGAACGTTTTGGGGTAGCTTTATAGTTAACATCTTCACATGCCTCGTCAATTTAGCTAACTGCATAGCCAATTTTTGATTCGAGCTCACTTAATGAACTCAAGCTCTTCTTCCCCTTACACTCTTTTGTTGAGAATTGGCCCCCAACATTTCGAAGATCTCTTATGTTTCTTCGGTAGTCTTTTCTCCCATAACTCCTCCTACTACATTGTACACCGTATATTGATATTATTATGTCAATCCATCATAAAAGAAATGGTTCTGCATATAGAGTGGAAAATGATATTATGGACACTAAATGAGTAGGAGTTTGAAGCATTCCCACACCTCATGGAATGGCTCTCCCTCCATCTGAGTGAAGGTAACTATCTTTGTCCACAAATCAGAAGTATTTTGGTGGGAATAAAACTTTCCTATGAACTTGTTGTAAACCTCTTCCCACATAGTCAATGAACCGGGTGGAAGGGTCATACGCAATGCCTTGACCCGCTCCTTCAATGTATATAGGAGGCACCTCATCGTAAGTTGATCTTCATTTAGTCCATCTAACGGGAACAATTGGAGAGTGATATAGAATTCCTGAATGAAGTTTAAAGGGTCTTCATTAGGAACCGTATATAAAGAGGGAATCATGTTATAGTGGATACTCTTCAACTCATATTTTCTCGCTGTCTCTCCCAGACGAATGCATGAAGTAGCAGTACCAATTACCGGTCTAGCATACTCCTTCATTACTGTTTCTTTTCACCCATCTTTTGATCTTCTGGTTTGAATCCCTCAAGATTGTCTTCAAAGTCCCTTGGAAGTTCTCTTATCCGATGTCAATAAAGGGAGCAAGTTCACCTTCCTGAGACCTCCTTCCTTGTATAAACCAAACAAAAACAACAGTGAATTAATAAGAAAATTACTAAAATAACTCAATGAAATAACATGAAAAAATATATGCATAAACAGACAAAACAATCAACGAAAAAATCAAAATCACTTTAGCAAATAAAAACAATCAAAATTAATTCAAGTTCAAAACACTAAACACCTCCCCGGCAACGACGCCAAAAACTTGTTATGCCTAAGAAGTTCTTAAAAGACCTAGGCTATCTTACTCGCAAGTATACCAGATAGTTGTAGTTGGTAACTCAGGGTCGTCTCCCACGAAGGTGAAATTGGTCAAGAATTAAAAATAAAAATAAAAACAATGCATTCCTAAACATTTTATCCCGATTGTTGAGTGAAAACGATTAAACGAAGTGGGAAAACTCTTGAGAACTAATTTCACTATTTTAATCTCCTATGCATGATTAAGGAAAAATGATTGGATTGTTTGTAACATCTGGTCAAGCATTGCATATACATGCATAACATTAGCATTCATACACGAATTGTATTTTGGTACACATTACAAAGATAACATATGCACTCAATTGACTAATTCTGGGGTATGAAAGATTTTAAATAAGTATGATGTGATTGCAAGAATGTGTATTATTTAAGTATAGAATTTTGTTTTTGGATGGATTAAAATTAGTGAATTGGGAATTTATTGTTACAATTGGGTAATTGATGGAGTGTTATGTACATCTAGTCTAGGAAAAAATGTTAAATGGTAAGACCAAGTAATATATGGAAATTTAGGTTAGTTAGGCCTATTAAATGTTGACACGTGGCATTAGAAATAAGTGACAAATGGCTAGTTGATTGGGTGACAAATGGCTAGAATAAATGATTGACAAATGGTGGTATAGTTGAGTGACAAATGGACTAAACATTAAGTGATAATTGGCAGTTGAAGGATGAGACATATGGCTTGGATCTTAGTATGACAAGTGTCTATATTCTCTACACATACCTACATCCACGATTTTTCCCACACTTGAAAGACTATTTTGTTTTTTTTTTGTTACATTTATCCTCTCTGTCTCCCTCACCACCGACTCACACACACATAACCCTAGCACTTTGAGTTTTGCCCAAAATCCTACACCTAGCCACTCTAAAATCTAGTTGTCTTCATCTTATTCTTGGAATATACCTTGTCCTTGCTTACTTGGAGGGATAGTTACCTTGAATATTGAGGAGGTTTTAAGCTAAAAAAGTAAGTAACATGTTGTTCTTTATGGTTTTCTTTGATAGTAAGATTTTGGTGATTGTTTAAGGATGGATTAGTTGTGATAATGGTGTTTAAGGTGTGCTGGAATATATTAGCTATAGAGTTTCGACTGAACAGGCATCAATTTTTTAGCCATATCTTGATCTCCATATATCAAAATGGGATGATTTTTAGTTCATATTAAACTAAAGACATATGGATACAATTTTTATGAAGTAATTGAATTTGAATTTTGCCTCTAAGGGTTTCTAAATTTAGCTTGTATTTGAGTTCTGGAATAGGCTGCAGCACTACCCTTAACTGAAATCGTGTCCTATTTTTATTCAATAAATTGTATTGATTTAGGCTGAATCAAACAAAGTTTTCTCCATAAAATTTTTAGCTTATTCTCTTATCTTTCAATTGGTATAAAGTTTGTAATTTTTGGATGTTGGAATTGACTAATTCTTCAATCATGCACTAGCCAAAATTTTGAGCGTGCACAGTCTGTGGCTTTTTTAGCATAACTCATGGAAGAATGAACCAAATTGAATGATTTTTGTTTTTTATGAAATTTAAGACATATAGGAACATTGTTTTAGAAGAATGTGTTGCCTAAATACCTCATTTTTTAGGTCATAATTTTCATACAAAACTGACCTAAAAATAGAGTTGGAAAAATTAGAAAATGGGAATGCCTAACGAAGGCAGAAAGTTTCTGCCAACAAATCCCACGTCCGTGGGAAATTGTCCACGATTGTGGGAATTGGTTAAACATCAAATATGCTTCTTTTAGGTATGGTTAGGAACAACAAATGGGTAGTTACTGTTCGCTCAAGGTCACACATTCTAAGTTTCAATATTGTTAACCTTGGTAAATACCACAAGTGCACGGGTCGTTTGCGTAGTGCCTAAGGTGTCGATCCCACGAGGAAGGGAACTATGTCAAGTCAAGAAGAGTTCACTTCTTCTATTGATTTTGATGAAAGTCAAATAATAATAATAATAGAAGTGTGTGAACTGTTTTGATGAATTTG
>JANZXP010114059.1:0-17845 GCA_027576715.1 Erythroxylum flavicans
TCATGGCACAGCAGGCCACGATTGTGATAGAGAAGGACGAGCCAGTAACAGCCAGGCCATGATCGTGCACATGGGGCCACGATCATGACAGAAAGGTTAAGGCGTTGGCCACGATCGTGGCCCTAACAGAAAAACTCAAGTTTCATAAGATTTTTTGGGCCGTTTTGACCCTAACTTTGACCTAGAGCTTCAAAAGTATAAATAGAACATTACAAGTAAGAGGTAGCAGTCTTTGGAGAGCCTAGAGAGTTGTACAAGAGAGCTTTGATTCAGCCAATTTTGAGAGAAAACCTAGAGAAAAATCAAGAGATTGAGGAAGGAGACGAAGGAAGAGAGACACAGAAATGAGCTAGACGTGACGTACTTTTCGGAACAGGTGGTTTCTTGCTATCAACGCCTCCCTAACTCTGTTCCTGACATATTTTCCATTTATTTTGGTTTTATTCATGTATAAGATTGAAATAGGTGTTGAGAATTGTTTGTGTTGAATGTTGAGTTTATGTTTATACTCATCTTTGGATCTTGATTTGTGGAGATTAATAAAAATCGATTGATTGTTTTTTTATTAATTTAATTGTGATTTCAATTCTTCTCTTAATAACTTGGTAATAAATTGAGAGGGTGAGCCAAGTAAAAATAATAAATTTGGGCTAACCAGAGTTAGGTGAATTGATAGGTTAATAATTGAATCAAACCTGTAAAATTGTGTAACGAGAGATCGAGCATAGGCTCTCAGTAGGTTAATAGACAACTTAGACCTAATTTGAGTTTTAGGCCAATTATGAATCGAGAGATCGCAATTCGATAATTTAAATTAGGGATCATCAATTAGGGTTAAGAATTATAACTTAAGAGAGAGTAATTCACTCTAGGACCGTCTAGACCTGTTAAGTCAGTGATTGCATAATTGGTTAGGTTTCCAATAATTTCGAACCAAAATCCCCTTTCTCTCACTTAGTGATTTCTAGGTTAATTTCGGATTGGGTTGTGTGATTGCTATTTTGTTTACACTTAGGTAGTTTAAATTCTCATAATTGATTGTTGATTGATTTAATTTCTGCATTAGTTATTTGTTTAAAATTATTGTAGTTTAGGACAACCTTAGATTTTAGGACTAGATTAGGCTTCCTCGTGGCATCGACACCTTAGGTACTACGCGAACGACCCATATGTTTACAAAATTTACCAAGGTTATAAATAGTAAAACTTAGCGCGTGTAGCCTTGCAAACAAGTTTTTGGTGCCGTTACCGGGGAAGGCAATTTAGTCTTATAGTTTAAGGCGTTAGAGTAGTTTATAATTTTTGTTTTCATTTTTCGTTCATTTTAGGAATATTGCTCTTACATGAACACAAGAGTCATGATAGGTTCGAGTCTTGTAGCTGAGACAATAGATTTAGACATCACACAATTAGAATGAACCCTTAGGAAAGCTAGGCGAGAGGAAGAACAAGAGATAGAAAAATCAACAATGGCCAAGAAATTTCAAAGGAACATAGATCAAGAAGTGAACCCTGGACGGCAACAACGGACCCTCAGAGACTTTATGAGGCCAAGGTTTAACCTATCAAACCAAGGAGTGGCTAGGCCGCCTATTCAAGCGGCCTCATTTGAAATTAAGCCAGCCCTACTGAACATGCTTTAACAGAACATCCAATTTTACAAATTGGTGAATGAGGATCCGAACGCGCATATTGTGAATTTCCTTGAGATCTATGATACTTTTCACTATCACTAGATGTCGGAAGACACTATTAGGATTAGGCTATTCCCTTTCACACTTAGAGATAGAGTGAAGGCTTGGTATCATTCACTGAGCCACGTTAACATTACAACGTGAGAGTAGCTTGTGCGTGCTTTTCTAGGTAAGTACTTCCCATTGACGAAGACCACAAAAATTATAAAGGAAATAATCAATTTCCAACAAGGTGACGGGGAGTCAATTTACAAAGCATGGGAGAGATACAAGGACCTGCAGAGGAAGTGCCCACACCACAACTTACCCAAGGGGTTCCTTTTGCAGACATTCTACAACAGAGTAAATCCATCTACTAGAGGCACGATCAATGCATTGTTAGGAGGATCTTTAATGTGGAAGAAGGCTGATGAAGCAAACGAGTTGATCGAAGAAATGGCCAGTAATAGCTACCTTTGGATGAGTGAGAGAGGTAGGTAGCCTACGACGTTTAGAGAGTAAAAGGGAATCATCACGGTCGATCAAATGACGGAGATGCAAGCAAAGATAGACAATTTGATGCGACAACTTAATAGTATGAAGACATTGTCCTTAGCTCAAGTTAAAGCTGTACAACTGAAGTGTGAGCTTTGTGGTCAGACAAATCATGATACTGTGGACTATTACCTGATGAGAGAGGAAAACCACAAGCAAGTGAACTATATGGGGGCACATTTTGGACGAGGAGGGGGAAACAATCCCTACTCCAACACTAACAACCCTGGGTGGAAGAATCACCCTAACTTGTCCTGATCAAACAACAACAGTGGAAGATAGTTCAAGCCTCAGGGGCAATCGAGCTTCCAATAAGATAAAGCAAGCTCAATGGATTTAAAGTTGGAAAATTTTTTGGATAAGATTGGAGGCATGGAGGAAGCATATAGGAGGATCGAGAGCAAGTAACGAAGAATCATGCCTCATCTATACATAATTTAGAAGTCCAAGAGGGCTAGTTAGTGGATGCAATGTAACACCCCACTCCCGTCGGACCCGAACCCAATATCGACGGTGATATCCGAATCCGTGCCCCACGAGGGTGGTGTGCCACATCACTTAACAATTACAAGTCAGTATAATTTTTTACCCTAAGGTAATAGAGTGTTACATGCAATGTCGACTCGGAATGTTAGAACTCTTCCAAGCAACACTGAGTCAAATCCAAAGGAACGTATTATGGTGATAAGTCAGACCCCGGATGAGGAACTGGGAAAGATAGAAGATAAAGAAGAAGGTCAAGTGGTGAAAGAGGATCTTCCGCTGAGCCCTTGATCAAATCTCTCAACAACACTCGACGTGTATTTCCATTCCCTATTATGCAATGGTAGGAGTTATATGCTAACAGGGAGGTGGAAAGATTATGAGAGATCGAGCAAAATAAAGTTAAGGAAGTGACAGGACTAGTACAGACAAAGCTCAATTTACATGATTTTGTCAAGAAGAAAGTTAAGAAGAAACCACCAGAAAATGACCCCAACATAGCTAAGAATAGGACCCAGGGGACTTTTTCATTCCCTTTAGCATCAACAGGATTATCATAGACAGGGAATTCGCAGATTTAGTCACGAGTATAAATATGATACCCTACATGTTCAGTCTAAAATTAGAGTTAAGAGAGTTAGTACCCACCAAGTTTTTAGTTAAGATCCCCGATAGAACATCACATAGATCTTCGGGAATTATACAAGATATACTATTAAAGAAGGTAAATTCATCTTTCCCACGAACTTCTATATTTTGGATGTCAGTGAAGATGAGGACATCTTGATAATTCTTGGATGCCCGTTCTTGGCCACTGCGCGCTCAATTATTGATCTAATGAGGGTGAATTAACTCTGCGAATAGGGAAGGAGAAATTGACATTTAAGGTAACTACAAGAGAGTACAGATGGGAGGAATGGGAGGATCTCATAGAATGCGAACCTCGAGTCGAATGAGAGAACATAGAAGATCCTGGGAATGTTTTCAGGAAGAAGTGCTTATGAAGGAGAAGGTGAGGAAAGGAAAATTGTAAGGACGGTGGTAACTGCAGTATGGTAGCTAAAGTGCAAACGTTGAGATTAATAAAGACGTTACCATCGAACGATTCATTCCAACCACTATGAGCTTTAAGGAGCGTCGAGCTACTGACGTTAAAAGAAGCACTACATGGGAGGCAACCTATAGAAAAGTAGTTCTTTATTAATTCTATTCTAATGTTTGAAATTTTATAATTGGCATTAGTTTGTTTCTTTTGAATAAAAGAGGAAAAGGAGTACGAATTCAAAATTATGTGGATGATTGTGCAAGCATGAAAAGAGAGATGAAAAAGAGTCAGAAAAAAATCAAATAGTGGAATGAAGAGAGTAAAGAAAGAAAAAAAAGGAACAAATTAGGAGTGGTAGTACACCGTTAGCCACGACATGGCCTAGCGTGGCCTGCGATTGAGTGGGCATTATATGGTAACCTGCATGCCACGATCATGGCCTGTGACTATGTAGAAAAGGGAAAGGCGCGAAAAAGTTAAAATAACTTTACAATTTTACCTTTTTTAGCACCTATATATTCAATTCTAACTTCGCTTTCACTTTCACTTTCAATTTCATTTTATCTCTCTAGAATTCAAGCATTCAAATACTCTCACTTCTCTCTAGAATTTTGCAATCTCTAAATTTTTTCAATTTCTACCAAATCATGCCACGCATTAAGCAATCAGCCTGTTGGGAACCATATGGATGACAATAAGTTGCAGGTCGGGGAGAGAAACTAAGAAGTAAATTTCGGAGCACCTTTTCCAATTTACACTGAGGAGGAAGGTACTCGTTTCCGTTCCTTTTGCTCTAGACAAATTGTAGCTCCCAAGTATTTTGGCTTTGACATACTAGATAGGATAGAATTACGTGAGCGGGTAGAAAACCTAGCCGAGAGGATCTAGTGGGCTCAATTTATTCGTTTTCAATTCCCTGTGCTTGAGGAGCTTACACTGGAATTTTTCACAACCCTGACCTTTGACCCCAAGAATGTAAAAGAACTGTGGTTTAGATTGGGAGGACGAGCATTTAAACTGAATGTTGAAATCATTTGTGACTTGTATGGATTCCGCGAATCCACCATCATCGATTAATATGATGACTTCCATCCTTCTAAATATTGGCAAGAGCTTACTGAAGTTGAGCGATTCTGTGTAAAAAATGCTCACAACAATATCATACGGTCCTATAAACACTTGTTGCTGTGCAAATTTATTTGTCAGCTAGTCTTTGACAAGACCAAAACCAACAAGTATTCTACCAAGGAACTCTTTACACTGTGGTGCATGGACCATAGTATTCTAGTATTCACGTTCAGCCATGTCCTCAATGCCCTTGCTACAACTCCGCGAAAGCGAAACAACTATCTTGGAATGGGATACATAGTGTCTGCCATCATAGAACATTTTGGTATGGAGCGGAGGGGATTAACGGTTCACCTCCCTGACTTCCTCAACCATGATCATTTATTCCAGGCCGAGATCATCCATTCCACAAACATGACATTACGGGACATCAGCCAAAAGACACATATTTGGATCAGGGTGAGTCAAGCAAGCTTGAGCTTGGCACCACCTCACCAGGCATAAAAAGAATCCACAAGTGCAGAATTCGAGGACGGAGAGGAAGAAGAACAAGGCTGGAAGAAAGTGTTGGCTACAATCACAGAGACCAACAAGACAATTGCAGAGTTGGCGTGCACACAACTATGCTAGAGCTGGGATATCCGAAGGATCCGTCGGTATTTGAAGTCTCAAAGGCATTCAATTACTGCCTCCGACACCATCACCACCTCCATTTCCTTAGGATTTATACCTAACCTAATTTTTCTTTTCCAAATTAACCTTCAGTTCTATTTTGTTTTTTTGTTTATTTTTATTTTTATTTGTTTACTGTCAATTTCTATTTGGTCTTTACTTATCTTATGTGATGTGTGCTTCCTTCTCACATTGAGGACAATATGTTGTTCACGTGTGGGGAGGGATTCTGAGTTTTTACTTTTAAATGTGATTTTACATATTATATAATAGTCATTAGGTTGCATTGTGTGAACTATTTGAATGTGTCAATGGCTTAGATGAGTGAAATTTGTTTAATTTTGAACATAGTCTAGTAGGTTGTAAATGATCATTAGCTCAAAAAATTAGTGAGTTAGGGTTTTTGCATAATTTTCAACTTAATTAGGACTTAGTATAAATTTAGAACCCCATAGGTTGTCACATTCATTCATAATTTGAGGCCCTTTAACTTAAGTAGCTTAACTAGTATTTTTTCATGAAAATGAATAGCTAAAAATAACAAGGTAGGCAAAAAAAAGAGGTGTTCTGTTAATAAATTATTATTTTGCTGACCTTCAGGTTATGAATAAAGCTAGTAGCTAATTGAAAACATGATAATAACTGAGTAACTGGATCGACACGCATAAAAAATGTGTACCTTCGTGTCAAAAGGCTCCAAAAGATGTTTCAATCAAGCTGTTAATAAATGATTTAGTTGAGTAACTAGATCGACATTCATCACCAATGTTTGCCTCTGAGTAAAAGACTAAGTTCGTGGTTTAAAATTAAATGAAAAAAAGGTGTGTTCTTAATAAAAACCTACAGGACTTGTAATAAGCTTGAATTTTCATGAAATTATACTTAAGAATAGTTAGAGAGTCTAAAGGACCAAAAAATTATTAATGTGTGTGTACAATTGAAAGGCAATTGAATTAGAACTTAGATCCCAGTTAACTTGTATATTTAGTTCAAATCCCTTAGACATAGATTTTACAGGTTAATGATTAGAAATAACTTGTCATATTGTGTTCAAGATTAAATTTATTTCATGAAGTTGAAGTCATTGCCTCATTTTTTCATTGTGTGCTTCATGTTTGATGTCTTTGTTATGTTTGTGTTTTGTTTGCTTAAGGACAAGCAAAAGTTTAAGTGTGGGGATGTTGATAGTTGTCATTTGCATTGTTATTTAGGGTTTAATTTGTTATGTATTTAGTCTGAATTTGATGAATCTATCGAAATTCCTAAAAATAATTTTGAATAGTTTCCCCAATCAAAAATTAAATTTGTAGTAGTAGGGAACCACCAAGCCGAATACCTTTGAGTCTTATATAGCAGATTTCTTAGGTAAGCAATAACAAAAATTAAAAAGGGGGGTTTTGGTGATTAGAATTAAGTGCAAAATTAAAATAAACAAGCTGGAATTCATTTATCAATAATAAAAACTCAGCTCTAAGGTTGACATGTGATTCATTATTTTCTGCCGATTGTTGAAGTATGAAAATTCGTTACCCTTCTATTCCAATAATGACCTCGCTTCTCCCTAACGCAGGAAGAAAAATGGAATATTTCATAATCTAATTAATCATAAGAAATGCTTTTAATTAATTCCTTAGTGAACAATTGATCAGATATTGGAAAGCAAGATCTAATTAAGAGACTCTAGCATTAAGTACTTGAAATAAGTTATGCCAAACAGGCAATCAAGAAATGCTTGAGAGATTAAATCTTGTCCTATCCTTTTTTAATCAATTAACTAGAATAAGAAACGCTTTTCCAATTAAATTAACTTTGGTTCTGTACTAAAGCTTAATACACATGCGGCATAAGCACTAGAAAGCATATAACAGTTAAGAATTTAATCAACACGCGAGATCAAATACACAATTAACTAAGAAATCAAAGAAGAATTGGTAATGGAATTATTAGAGGATAAAAAAACAATAAATCACAACTCACAGCTTAAATTTTGAATCCCAATGTCTTCCCTAGAATTGAATCAAAGAAAACTACTCATTTATGGTTCCAAAAACTGGAAAAGGAGTTAATTAAAAACAATGGTAAATAAATAAAATCTATTTCACGGACAATCAAATTTAGTTCCTGGGAGAAGAGAATTAAAACTCTAATAACCAAAAAGCTGCGTTGTCTCCATATAAAACTTTTGTCATCCTCCTCTTTGCATGCGTGTATAAATATATATATATCTGTGTAGGCAGGCTAGAGTTTGTCTTTTTCTTTCCCTTTTATTCCCGCATGGGCCCATATGGCCATATGAAACAATTTGTGCATTCACTTGGAGCCGACAACAACTTGGCCTCAAACTTTTATCCTTTTGCCACTTTAGTCCCTACTCTTAATCTGTGCCAATTTAAGCCGCAATTCTAACTTTTTATCCATTTCTTCATATCAGCAACAAATCTACAAAATCATTCTAAATAGACGCAATAACATATTCCAATTGATAATATTTGCTTATAAAGTACATGGAATTGATGTATAATTATGCATTCATCAAATACCCCTACACTTAGCCTTTTACTTGTCCTCAAGTAAAAAAAATCAACACCATTTTTTTATTAGATTCTGTCTAATCTTCCTTCTCGTAAAATTTCACTTAAGAACTTAATTACAAAATAAAATTCTCATGTCATTGGCAAGGTTAAAGGAAAGAGCAAAGTTACGCTTCTAAAACTTTTCTAATCTTCATGTGCCATCTGTAGTCATACTCGTCTAAAGTGAATCTGAAAATTATCATAAGTACTAAACCAGCTCGATGCACATATTAAAAGTAAACTCCTTAACTATAAACTATTTAACAAATCACCGTCTTCACGTTCTTATTTTCAACTGCTTTTTTTTAAATAACAGATGGAGTATTATTTTTCGAAACATTAAGCAAGCTTTCTAACTAACTCATGTAACGAGCTTTAGCTCGATGACTCCCAAACCAATTGATTTTAGGGCATCAGACACAAGTGTCCCAACAGAGATACGCACTTGAGTTGGAAAGGCTAGCATGTCTCTAGGGAATAAAAATAAATGCACATCCTATCATTTTTTTCATAGGGCTCGGACTTGCCTCCGATAAATTTGACATTCATACATTTTTTTGAACATTAAATGGTGAAAAGACAAAAGTACTAACAATATGTACGAGCAACTAAATTTAATCCCCACAATAATATTGACGTGTAAGTGCATAATTGAGTATGTTACAGAAGGATGACAAAATCAAGCATAATTTCATGTAATGTTAGGCATAGGAAAGGCAGGCAGTTAATGTCTGTTAGGTGCTGTTAGGCATAGGAAAGGCAGGCAGTCAATGTCTCCCCTGTGTTTAGGCTTGAATAAGTCTGCAGGTAAATAGTCGATTGTTAGTCTATTTTGCTAATTAAACTAGAAAAGTATAAAAAACTAACATGAAGCCTTTGTTTTTGCAAGGTAGACCCCAAACTTAGAATGTATGATGTTTTAATTTAAAAATTCCTGCATATATTTATTCAGGGTCTGTAATAATAAAATAGAATTATGATGTAATGATCCTAGCAAGGATCGCCATCCACTGAGGTCTGTCATTAAACCCTCTTTTTTAATTCCTGCATTTACTTTGCAGTTTTGTTCTAGTGAATAGGGCACGCCTTCGATGATGCATGCCTATTCTTTTCCCTAGAATAAGATACTTAGGTATGATTAGTAAATGGGGAAGTTGCATGCTTAAGTAGCTGTTGGGGGGTAGAATAGTAAACTAAGTAAAATAAACTAAAACTAATAACTATAATGTGTAAATTTACAACTACAAAGCAAAAGACAAATAAAGTTAGAATGAACTCTAAGGTATCAAAAATAAAAAGAAATTAAAATAAATTAAAGTTAAAAAATAATGGGTTGCCTCCCAGTAGTGCCTTTCTTTAGTGTCTTTAGCTAGACCTTTGTTTTTTAGTCACTCTGGTAGATAGGATTGGTTAGCTGAACTTCCTCTGCTGTTGGGGTAGGTATCATGTCCTCTAAGAAAGGTTTAAGTCTGTGACTGTTAACTTTAAGAAAAGAACTAAAATCCATACCTTGAATTTCAATGCATCCGTTTGGGAAAACTTTCCTCACCACAAATGGCCCAATCCAACGAGAGCGAAGTTTACCTGGTAGGAGCTTTAGCCTAGACTGGAAAAGTAAGACCTTCTGACCTTCTGTGAATGATTTTTGTTGGATTAGTCTATCATAAATGAACTTGGTGCATTCTTTGTAAATCTTGGCATTGTCATAGGCGTCTAACCTGATTTCCTCTAATTCTTGGAGTTGGAGCTTCCGTTCCACCCTAGCCTCGTTAAAGTTCAAGTTGCATTGTTGCACTGCCCAAAATGCTCTATGCTTAATTTCAAATGGCAAATGACAAAGTTTCCCAAATACCAACCTGTATAGGGACATCCCGATTAGTGTCTTGTATTGTATTCGATATGCCCATAAGGTGTCATCTAGCTTTATGCTCCAGTCCTTTCGACTGGGGTTAACAGTCTTCTCCAAAATCCTTTTGACTTCTTTGTTGGAAACTCAGCTTGACCTTTTTTTTGTGGATGATAGGCAGTTGCTATTTTGTGGTGGACACCATATTTGCGCATTAGGACCTCAATTGTTCGATTACAGAAATGTGTTTCCTGATCACTGATAATAGCTCTTAGAACTCCAAACCTGCTGAAAATATTAAACTTCAAAAAACCTACAACAACCTTAGAATCATTAGTCCTAGTAGCGTTTGCTTCTACCCACTTCGAAACATAATCGACAACAAGTAAAATGTAAAGATTCCCAAAAGAACTAAGAAAAGGACCCATAAAATCTATACACCATACGTCAAATATTTCATAAAATAACATAGGAAATTGAGGCATTTCATTCCTTTTGCTAAGATTACCAATTTTCTGACACTTATCACAACTTTTACAAAAATTGTAAGAATCTTTGAATAATGATGGCTAGTAAAAACCACTGTCTAAAATTTTTCTTGCAGTCCGTTTTAGTCCAAAATAACCGCCATATACAAAATTATGACAATGTGTAAAAATAGGATGGGTTTCCTTCTCTGTTACACACCTTCGAATAATTTGATTAGACCCTATCTTCCACACTAAGGCTCATCCCATAAGTAAAATCGTGAGTCACTCATAAGTTTGTCTTTTTGTGCTTTAGTAAATTGGGAAGGAAAAGTACCAATAGCTATAAAATTCACTAAATTAGCAAACCAAGGTTCCTTGCTCTGGACGAGAAGAAGCTGCTAGTTTAGAAATAATTCAAAATTTGTCTTGGAGTCTTCTTCCTTAATGATTCTACTTAAATGGTCTACTACAGGATTGTTTGCTCTTTTTTTGTCCTTAATCTCCAAATCAAATTCCTGCAGCAACAATACCCACTGTATCAGTCTGGGCTTACATTCCTTTTTAGAAAGTAGGTAGCGTAGAGTTGTATGATCAAAATAAACAATAGCTTTAGAACCCAAAAGATAAGATCAAAATTTATCTAAAGAAAAAACAATTGCCAAAAGCTCCTTGTCTGTTCTTGTGTAATTAGTTTGTGCTGGATTCAAAGTCCTTGAGGCATAGTAGATGATATGACTCTTCTTATCAATCCTCTACGCTAGAACAGCTCCCAGGTGTAATTACTGGCGTTGCACATAATTTCAAATGGGTAGTCCCAATTGGGGGCTTGAATGATTAGTGCAGAGGTGAGTAGTGCCTTTAACTTATCAAAGGCTTGTTTGTAAGCGGCATCAAATTCGAATTTGATATCTTTTTGGAGCAATATACAAAGGGGCTATGAAATCTTTGAAAACTCTTTAATGAACCATCTGTAAAAGCCTACATTTCTAAGAAAACTTTGAATTGCTCGCTCATTAGTAGGGTAAGGAAGATTTGCAATAAGTTTAACCTTTGCCTTATCCACTTATATACCTTTTACAGGAACTACATGACCTAAAACAATTCCATGCTGCACCATGAAATGAAAATTTTCAAAGTTTAAAACCAAATTTGTTTGAATGCATCTCTTTAGTGCTTTGGTCAAATGTTCAAGGCACTGGTCGAATGAATCTCCATACATAGTAAATTCGTACATAAAAATTTCAATGCAGTTATCAATCATATCAGAAAAAATGCCCCCATCATACATCTTTGAAATGTTCTAGGAGCATTACACAATCCAAATGGCATCCTTCTATACTTAAAAGTACCAAATGGACAAGTAAAAGTGGTTTTTTTTGGGTCTTCTTGTGCAATAGCTATTTGGAAATAACCGGATAAACCATCAAGAAAGCATCAGTAGGACTTACCTACAAGTCTCTCGAACATCTGATCAATGAATGGCAAAGGAAAGTTATCTTTCCTTGTAGTTGTATTTAGCTTTCTGTAATCGATGCACATTCGCCATCCATTTTGAACTCTCATCGGAATAGGTTGGTTTTGTGCATTTGGAACCAAAGTGAAACTTGTCTTTTTTGGAACAAAATGCACAGGGTGTACCTATTGGCTATCAGCAATTGGGTATATGATTCCTTGTTCTAGTAGTTTAGGAATTTCCTTTAAAACTACTTCCTTCATTGCTGGGTTGAGTTTGCATTGAGGTTCCCTTATTGGTTTAGTGTCTGCTTATAATGTAATATGGTGCATGCAAATTATAGGACTGATTCCTTTTAGGTCTGCCATCGTCTACCCAATGGTTGTCTTATTTTCCTTTAAAACCTTCAATAGTTTCTCCTCCTACAAGTCAGTACGATTATTAGCAATGATTATTGGTAATGTCTCTCCTTCACCCAAATACACATATTTAAGATTTTCTGGTAGTGATTTTAGTTCGAACTGTGGAGTTTTCTCGATGGAAGGTAATGCTGTTTTGGAATTGCTTTCCAACATTAGGGTTTCTTGAGCTTCCTCCTTACTGTCTTCCTTGTTTGCGTCATGTTGTAAAAAACTATCTTGGTTATCTACTAGAACTTCATGCTTAAAAACTTATTGGACAAGAGGGTCAATAACATCAATAAGACATAATTTAGTGTCTTCAAGATACTTCATTGCTTCTGAGATATTGAAAGTGATAATTTCACCATTAAATTTCAAGGACAGTGTACCTTTATGCACATCAATTTTAGTTTTTGCAGTTTTCATAAATGGTCATCTTAATAGAATTTGAGCTGACCCTTTTTCTGAAGCATCATGCATTTCTATAACATAAAAATTAACAGGAAATATTAACTCATTAACGTTCACTAATACATCCTCAATGATGCCTTCTAGATAAGTGTTAGACCTATCTGCAAGCTGAATAACGATTATTGTTTCTTTCAAAGGTCCTAAGTTGAGAAGTTTAAAAATTGATAAAGGCATAACATTGATTAATGTGCCTAAATCTAGCATTGGTTTCTCAACTCTCTTGCTTCCAATAACATAAGGTATAGAAAATATACCTAGGTCAGTAGACTTCTCAGGTAATTTGAGACACGTCTTAGTTTACCTGAATTTTTGCATATGGGGAAAGCCATTGCTTGTTTATGCATAATTCCTTAAAAAATTTAGCATACCTTGGAACCTATTTGATTGCATCCAATAGTGGAATGTTAACTTCTACTTTTCAAAATGTCACCAAAATTTCTTTCTCTTTATCGTCCTTGACCTGCTTCATCAACCTGCCAAGGAAGGGAGGTTTAATCACAATCTCTAAAATTTTCGTTTTTTGAGTTAACTGGTCTAAGTCTGGTTCAGATTTTTGTGGTGTGATTTTTATTGTTTTCTTTCCCACAGTTTCATCATGTTCTGATGCTGGGACTTGTTTACCATTGTAAAGGGTGATGGCACTTGCATTCTCCCTTGGATTGTGTTCTAGTTATGTGGGAAGCTTCCCTTTTCTAACATTTAACCACCCTATTATTGTTGCTAGTTGTTGGACTTAATTGTTTAGGTTTTTTATGATAGCTCGTGTCTTTCACTGAAAGGATTGAGTGTTAGTTGCTAAAGCTTTAACAATATCTTCTAATGATATAGTTGAGATTGATGCTTGATTTTGTGGAGGTAGGGCTGGTTTGTTGAATCCTAGTGGTCTGTATGGTTGTTGCCCATCATTTTGTGCATTCTACCGACCGTAATATTGTTGGTTGCCTTGCTGTCGATATCTGAAATTAGGATGATTCCTCTATCCTAGATTATACTAATTAGAGTATGGGTCATATCTTCTTGGTTGGTTAGCAAATCCATTATCAGCATTGGCTTGAGGGCATGAATCCTCTTGGAGTTGTGGGCAAGAATCAGTTGGATGGTCTCTCGTAGCACAAATTCCACATGTTTTGATGCTTTGCACTTGTCCTAAAGCAACCTATCTGGCAAGAGATGTTAATTCAAAAAGCTGAGATTCAATGTTTAAAGAACTAACCTCGTTAACATTCTTTGGCATCTATTATATGCGTGCCCCAAATTGTTGAGAGTTTGCTACCATTCTAGAGATCAGGGCCCTTGTGTCTTCTGGTACCTTCTCAACAAGGGCATCGCTACTAATAGCATCAATCATGTTACGATCCTTGGGTTGTAGCCCTTCATAAATGTACTATAACAACAGTTGATCTGAAATTTGGTGATGCAGGCAATTGGCACAAAGCTAGTTAAACCGCTCCCAATACTCATACAAACACTCTCCAGGGTACTGTCTAATCCTGCTAACCTCCTTTTGAATTATTCCAGCCCTTAAAACTGGAAAGAACTTCTCTAGGAAGGTCCTCTTTAAGTCATTCCATATTTGTAATGAGCCAGAGGGTTGGTAGTAGAGCCAATCTTTCGCCTTATCTTCAAGTGAGAATGGAAAGGCTCATATCTTTATTTTCTGCTTTGTTACACCATGTGGTTTCATAGTTGTGCAAACAACATGAAACTCCTTCAAGTGTTTGTGTGGATTTTCTCCTACAAAACCATGAAAAGTAAGCAGTAAGTGAATTAAACTAGATTTAAACTCAAATTCCACATTTATGTTTGGAAATTCAATGCATAATGGTTGTTGGACAGCATGAGGTGTTGCCAACTACCTTAAAGTTTGCTATGGTGTAGCCATTTGTTCTTCTATGACAGTCAACTGATTTTTCGTTTCAGAATCACTGTCAAGTGCGTTGGAATCCACTTGGCGCTTTGCTTTTCTTTTTGCTCTTAAGGTTCTTTCAATTCTAGGATCAAAAAGAGGTATACCTAGTTGAGATCGTCTCAACATAAAATAAATTAGCTCACAAATTGAAATTTATGAAAAAGACTCCTCAGCAACGACGCCAAATTTTTGGTGATTCTGTCGAAATTCCCAAAAATAATTCTGAATAGTTTCCCCAATCAAAGATTAAATTTGTAGTAGTAGGGAACCACCAGGTCGAATCCCTATGAGTCTTATGTAGCAAATTTCTTAGTTGAGCAATAACAGAAATTAAAAACACGAATTTTGGTGATTAGAATTGAGTGCAAAATTTAAATTAACAAGTTGGAATTAATTTATCAGTAATAAAAACTCAACTCTAAGGTTGACATGTGATTAATTATTTTCTGCCGATTATTGAAGTATGAAAATTCTTTACCCTTCTATTTCAATAATGACCTCGCTTCTCCCTAACACTAGAACAAAAATGGAAAATTTCAAATTTGAATTAATCACAAAAAATGCTTTTAATTAATTCCTTAGTGAACAATTAATCAAATATTGGAAAGCAAGATCTAATTAAAAGACTCTAGCATTAAGTACTGGAAATAAGTCATGCCAAGCAGCCAATTAAGAAATGCTTGAGAGATTAAATCTTGTCCTATCCTTCTTTAATGAATTGACCAGAATAAGAAACGCTTTTCCAATTAAATTAACTTTGCTTCTGTACTAAAGCTTAATACACATGTGGCACAAGCATTAGAAAGCATATAACAGTTGAGAATTTAATCAACACGCGAGATCAAATACACAATTGACTAAGAAATCAAAGAAGAATTGGTACTGGAATTATTGGAGTATAAAATAAACAATAAATCACAACTCACAGCATAAATTTTGAATCACAATGTCTTCCCTAAAACTGAATCAAAGAAAACTACTCACTCATGGTTCTAAAAACTGGAAAAGGAGTTAATTAAAAACAATGGTAAATAAATAAAATCTATCAGACGGACAATCAAATTACATTCCTGGGAGAAGAGAATTAAAAACTCTAATAACCAAAAAGCTGCCTTGTTTCTATACAAAACTTCTACCGACCTCCTCTTTGCATGCTTGTATAAATATATATATGTGTAGGTAGGCTAAGGTTTGTCTTTTTCTTTCCTTTTTATTCCCGCATGGGCCCACATGGCCATATGAAACAATTTGTGCATTCACTTGGAGCTGACAACAACTTAGCCTTAAACTTTCATCCTTTTGCCATTTTAGTCCCTACTCTTAAACTGTGCCAATTTAAGCTGCGACTCTAGTTTTTAATCCATACCTTCATCTCAGCAACAAATTTACATAATCATTCCAAATAGATGCAGTAACATATTCCAAATGATAATATTTGCTTATAAAGTATATGGAATTAATGTATAATTACGCATTCATCAGAATTTAAGTGTTGAGTGTGTATTTAGGTTTTAATTGCATTAGTTTGGGTGTTTAAGGGTTTTTATAGGTTAATATGAGTTTTTGAGCTCAATTGTTATATTTTTTAGGAACCTTGATGTGTTTGCTAGTGTCTCAGGGTAAATGGTGAAGAACGGAGAAGTTGCGAGGAGTTTTCAAGCCAAAGACATAGGCCACGATCGTGGCAAAGCAGGCCACGATTGTGACAAAGAGGGACGAGACAGCAACCAGGCCACGATTGTGCACATGGAGGCATGGTCGTGATAGAGAGCTTCCATTCAGGCCATGATTATGCACATTGAGCCATGATTATGATAGAAAGATTTAGGTGCCTGCTACAATCGTGGCCTACAACGGGTTGAAGCAAAAACTCAAGTTTCGCAAGATTTTTAATCTGTTTCGACCCCAACTTTAACCTAAAGCGTCCAAAGTATAAATACATCATGATGAGACATATGTAGTAGCCTTAGAGAGTCTAAAAAAGAGAGCTTTCACATTAGCCAATTCTAGAAAAATCTAGAGAGAAATTGAGAGATTGAGGAAGGAGACAAAGGAAGAGAAGCACAGAGAAGAAGCTTGATGCAATGTGCTTCCTGAAATAGGTGGTTTCCCACTGTTGCTGCCTCCGCAATTCTGTTCCCAACATATTTTTCAGTTATTTCAATTATAGGATTGGATTGTCACCTTACTGCTTGACGAGAACAACCTACCATTAACTTTCGTCAAAGTCAGCCTAGTTCATTGCACCAAAAGAGTCTGTCTTTGACAATCAGGTTGGAGGCAGTACGTCAACAATCAGAAAAACCTCCATATAGCATATTTTCCAATCTAAGGATGATTATTCTTTGTCAAGTCTTTCCAATGTCGGGGAAAGCATCAGCAACAAACCACCTTTTTTTTTTGCAAATGATTTGTATTGTGGAGTTGAGGCAGGCGACAATCCAATCCTACAATTGTAATAACCAAAAAATATATCATGAACAGAATTATAGAGGTAGCGACAGTGAGAAACCACCTGTTCCGGGAAGCACATCGCGTTAAACTTCTTCTCTGTGTTTCTCTTCCTTTATCTTATTCCTCTATCTCTCGATTTCTCTCTAGGTTTTATCGGAATTGGCTAACGTGAAAGCTCTCTTTTTCAGACTCTCCAAGGTTGCCATATATGTCTCATCATAATGTATTTATACTTTGGACACTTTAGGTTAAAGTCAGGGTCGAAACGAACTAAAAAATCTTACGAAACTTGAGTTTTTGCTTCAACCAGATGCAGGCCACAATCATGGCCCTGCTTGCCATGATCGTAGCTAGCGTCTAAGCCTTTCTGTCATGATTGTGGCTCAATATGCATGATTGTGGCCTGAATGGAAGCTTTCTGTCACGACCGTCCCTCCATGTGCAAGATCGTGGCCTGGCTGCTCTGGCTCGTCCCTCTCTGTCATAATCATGGCCTGCTGTGCCATGATTATGGGCTATGTCTTTGGCCTAAAAACTCCTCGTAACTACTCTGTTCTTCGTTATTTGCCCTGAAACAGTAGAAAACACATCAAGGTACCTAAAAAATATAACAATTAAGCTCAAAATCTCATATTAACCCATAAAACACGTAAACACACAAACTAACACAATTAAAGCCTAAATACACACTCAACACTCAAATTCATACTAAATACATAACAAATTATAAAACACAATGCAAATGAAAACTGTCAGAAGTCTTTGATGTATG
>JANZXP010114069.1:0-17844 GCA_027576715.1 Erythroxylum flavicans
TCTTAATCAATTCTATATATTTTATAATTATCAAAACATAAAGGGATTTTTATTTGTCAACCACCATTGGTCCAACAGAATTAAGTCATAGTCTCTTGTAGAGATTCATATTTCTATATCTTGGGTTTCATATGCAACTAAAATCACTCAATTTAGAGATCAGTAGGCTGAGTTATGACCCAAAAAATGCTACTGGTTCAACAAACCCTGGACAGAATTCCACTACACAATATTCTCTTATCATATTCAACCAATTCTATACAAGATAACACTAAAATGACACCAAAGCATTATCTCAGCAACCATTTCACATTTAAGTGAATCCTTTTACACATTCAAATATACATAAATACGGAAATTAACTAAATGAAGTCTCATACCTCAAAATTGACAGAGTATTTCTTCTAATGCATTTTTTTCCCTTACTTTTTGGTTTTGCTTAAATCACCAAGTAAAAAATGATAAGATGATAAAGGTGAAATGGAAAGGAGAAAAATCTGAAGTTAAGCCATCAAAGTGTCGTCCATCTCCCCTCTCCGTATGTCTTTTCATGAATTTTCTAGTTTTAGACACATGTTTCAATCCGTTGGACCATGTTACAATCCTATTGGATCATGTGTTACAATCCAATTGGATCATGTGTTACAATTCTATTAGACCATGTGTTGCAATGAACATGTGTTACAATTCTATTGGACCATGTATTAAAATTCTATTGGATCATGTGTTATAATTCTATTGGAAACACATGCTTTAATTTTATTGGTCTATGAGTTGACCTTAAGAAAATTGCATATTTGTCCTTTTTTTCCTCTAACTCCACATTGGCCTAAGATCTTATCAATTAATCTCATTCTTCTATGTCTTAATTTTCTAATATAATAAATTTCATACAATTTGGTTAATTATTCCGGGAGTTATACCCAAAACACTACAAGCTGTTCAAAAACAGGGACAGCAGTCAGAATTCAAAAATCTTAAAGGTGCAATAAATTTTTGGTTCCTTCATAAAAGTTTTATTTCTATGTTTCTAACTTAATTTCAAATTGGAATTATCCAATTTGGAGCTCTACATACCAAGATATGGCCAAATTAAGTATGTTTATACCGAAACGAACAAATTGCTCATTTACCCAAATCTTTTACATCAAGTATTATTATATCTCTTACTATATTTAGATGAACTTAATTCGTTATGTTCACTTCTTAATACACCCTAGATAAGTTATAATACTTCCAGGTATATGTTAAGGCGTTACACTAACAACTTCTCTAATATATTGGGGCAATTGCTTTGTCTGCTCCCTTAATTTCTTGCTCATCAAAAATTTGACAAATCGATAGATGTCACATTTTGATCCTGTCTTTGCGTACTATGTGCATATTCTAAAGGAAAACTCCCAACCTTCTTTCCATTTGTGTCATTTAAGGCCTAATACATATCATCCCCACCTTCTTCTCTTTGTTCTAATGCCAAAAGCACTTAGGCTAACGCATGGCACATGTTTATTGGCATCCTCTCGCTCATACTCTTTAAATAAAGCACATCCACATCCTTGGTGACACCAAAGCTGTCATCATGTCCATTCAATGTATAACTCAGGATCTTATGAATGTACCTAAGTACAAGAGGTCATAAGGTAGACGGTTTGGATTTGATAGGTTTGTAATCTACGTCAATGTTTACACCAAAAGAGTTTGTCATCCATCCTATATACTCGTGTTTCCACGAATTCCTTATCATATTGCCTTATCATCACTATGAAGTTTATATAGCTCATTCTCAACAAATCCTTGATCATCTAAATTGGATTATGCTTGGCAAGTTCTAATTGTAACAATCCTTTTCCATGAAGAAAGTGGATCATACCTTAAATGTGAGTTCCCAATATATGGGCTCCACTATCTCGAAGGACCAAAAACACATTCCAATGTTGATGAGATCTCAATCTTGCTAGACCTAACCAACCCTCCCAATCTCTATATTTGTCGGTCCTGAATTTTTATCTTTAATCCTTTGAAATTTCTCTTCATAGGCCCCAATATTAAATTATAGTTTCTCGTGTTGTGCCACAGATGTGTGGTAGTCTCTTGTGTTGGTGATGAGCGAGCTCCACTCGAAACTCTAGAAAACCCTTCATCTCTTTGTCATTTTTTCAGCGCCTCCTTTTCTCTCTATTGTTGGATTGCTTCTATTTTTCATGTCATTGTACTTAAAACAAAATAAAATGTGAGGAAATAACAATTTTTCTCACTTTTAATTCCTATGCTTACTATGTTACAATTGAGACGATGCATATATATTAAAATTCAAATTAAACTAAAATAATGAAATTCACAAATAATTAAAAGATTAAAATGATTGCAAAATGAAAAACACAAATAAAATTTAACTAACAAACAAAATTAGACTAATTAAACAATTCTTAAATGCAGTTCCTAAAATTTAGAGTGAAATTGAATAATTACCAACTAAACTTATAATACATAAACAATTAAATCCTAAATCTTGCAAAATACAGAATGGTTATAAAATTAAACTAAAAAACATGAACTAAATAATAGGAAAACACTAATTTATGCCCACTCTAAAGAAACTGATCATAATTACATAACATAGTGAGTAAATTTAACAATCCCAAATTCGAATTTCATCCAATTCATAACACAATTCATCAATTATGTCACGACCTAGAACCACATCGGGCACATGACAACCGCCGCATATCCAAGCTAAGGATATTCACGGTACCACTTAACCCGACTATGCAAAACTGACTGAATATCCTTTAAAAACATTTGGACAACACAATGGCTATATTTTGAAAATCTCAAAACTCAATTAAAACACCTATAAATTAGTTTTAAACTCACTTCTATGTTTACATTAAAATTCTACCGCAACTTCTGAACTTTTAAGTCCACTCAAGAGCAATCTCAACAACAATACAAAAGGTTCATACATAAGGTCACTTACAAACTACAAAACAGTCAAGAGTTAATTTACACAATCATAAAACATATCTACCTAATCATGAGCCACTACACAAAAAAAGTACAAAACAGAAATTATCCATGTGCAGTAATGCCCCGAAAATATCAAAAGACCACACGATCCATTTAAAGCTTCAAACTCACCAAATTAACCTGCATGGTTGGAAAGAGGAGAGAGTGAGTACACTATGTACTCAGTGAGCTGAAAAAACATATATCACAAACAAAACTCAATACCGTAATCAGATTACCTGGGTGGATTTTATCAACGAATTCAACGAACAATATTATACCAGATTTGATAGAGATTAGAAGGAGACTGCCTTCTTTGCACTGACATAGGGGAATAGGTTGATGCACGAGTTTGAGACGAAATTGAGAGAGCTTGCCAACTACGTCCCGGAATACGTGGCAAATGAAAAAAATCTATATGTTCAGTTTGAGACTAGATTGCATTTGGCAATCCAGGAGAGAATGACAGAACATTACTAGCACGGTTTGAAGTTTGGTCAACACTATTTGATGAGATGAGGAGATCACAGGTCGATGATCCCGAATAAAAGGTCATGCAAGAGAAATTGCCTCCGAAGCGGATGAGGACTTTTGACTAAGAGAAGACGGGTTGTTAGTCTTCAGAGACAGAGTCTGTGTGCCGGATGACCAGGGTCTCAGTTGAGTTCTCTTGGAAGAAACTCACATTTCGGCTTATGTTATGCATCCTGATAGCACCAAGATGTATCAAACTCTTAAAAAGAGCTATTGGTGGCCAGGGATGAAGAAAGAGATAGCAAAATTTATGGTCAGATGCCTTCTATGTCAACAGATAAAGGCAGAGCATCAGAAGTCAACAGGTATGTTACACTCTTTTCCTATTGCGAAATAGAAGTGGGAGCTTGTGACAATGAATTTTGTAATTGGACTACCTCGTACATCGAAGGGTCACGATGTTATTTTGGTTATAGTGGATAGATTAACAAAGTCTGCTCATTTTCTGCCTATCCACACAACCTACTCGTTGGAGAGGTTGGCAAAGCTATATATCGATGAAATTGTGAAGTTGCATGGGGTCTCAGTTTTTATAATATCGGATAGAGATCCAGGATTCACCTCCCAATTTTGGCCGAAATTTTAAGAATCTTTGAGGCCTAAACTGAAGTTTAGTACTGCCTTCCACTTCCAAACTGATGATCAGTCGAAGAGAACGATTCAGACGCTGGAGAATGTGCGAAGAGCATGCGTGATAGAGTTCCAAGAGAGCTGGGACTAACACTTGTCTTTGATAGAATTTGCTTATAACAATAGTTATCAGACAAATATCGGTCATATGAAGCACTTTATGAGAGAAAATGCAAGACACCTCTATGTTGAGATGAGATTGATACAGACAAAGTCGAAGGAGCCAAATTGATAGAAATTACCACTTAGAAAGTAAAAGTCATCCGGAGAAGATGAAAGTCACCCAAGATCGTCAAAAGAGTTATGCGGATAAGAGGCGACGATCATTAGAGTTTAAAGTTGGTGACATGGTTTTCCTTCGCATATCACCATAAAAAAGTATTATCCGATTTTAGAGCCCAGGGAAGCTGAACCCTAAATATATCGAACCTTTTCGTATCCCAAAGCACTTTGAGACCGTGGCGTATCAATTGGAATTGCCACTGAAATTGGATAGGATCCATAATGTGTTCCATGTCTCGATGCTTAAGATGTATCTGCCGGATCCATCTTATGTTTTGAAGACACCTCCATTGGAGCTAAGAGAAGACCTGAGTTTTGAGGTGAAACAAGTCCAGATTCTGAATCGGCAGATAAAAAGGTTGCGCAGCAAGGAAGTTCTCATGGTCAAAGTTCTTTACAAGAGCGACAGGATCGAGGAGATGACATAGGAGCCTGAGGATGTGATGAGACGCCAATACCCCCATTCATTTGTATCCTCAACTTAAGAGTTTCGAGGACGAAACTCTTTTGAGGGGGAAGATTTATAACACCGGACTCTCTGAGCCCTTTTGTATTAGTCTATACTTAGAGATACTACTGTGTATTGATATATAAATGATTGTATATGAGTTCAAAAATATATTTTAATCCTTTCGTTATATATGTCAGTGACATATATAATGTTATATGCTCTTATATGAACTTAGAGTTCATCGATATGCAAAATCTTGGAGAATTCTGACATATAAGCTTCTAAGTGTGTAAAACTGAGCCCATTGAATAGATATAGTCATAATGGCTGAATTCAATGTATTCTAATGCCTTAAAGGTAATTAAACATGATCTATACACTTATTAGACACTTAAAAAGCTTAATTGAAAAAATTGATGTACATAAGAGCTTATTTACAAATTGTTAAAAGTTAAGAGATTTAAATGTAATTTTTCAATTCTTGGATGACTAATATGTAATTTTATAAAATGAAGGGGTTAATTATAATTTTTAAAAATTTGGGAACCAAAATGAAAATAAAAATTTTCTTCATATTCAAATTTTGAGCTTAATTGTAAATTTAGGAAAAGTTTGGAAAGTATAATGGTAATTTCACATATGATAAAGGCAAAAAGATAATTTCACCATGTTTGGTCAGAAAAGAGTCAACATTCTAGACCCTTCTTCTTTGTGTGGCCGTGCATCCCGCCATTAAATATTAAAAACACTTTATTTTAATTGAAGAAAGGAGAAGAGAGGATGAAAAGAACACGATTCAGCCATCACCAAATTTTTACTATTTTTTTATTCTCCAACTCAAACCAAAGTGTACTAAGTTAATTTGGGATTAAGGAACTCAAATCTATCATTAGATTTAAGAAATTCTTAAAAGATTTTATGATATCATCAAATGAAAGTTTAAGTAAATTTTTTATCATCTCTCTATACATTATGATTTTGAATTTGGTATTAAGATATGTTATTCTCCATGCTTGAATATGCATGAAATATGATTTAGATTAATGAAATGAGTCATGGAGAAGTCTTCTTAAGTCAAAATCGAGATGCCCTCTCTTTGGTAAAAGTTTGTGAAAATTTAAATATCTTTTGAAATTAATAGTTTAAATGAATTATATGGTGTTAATTGTATATGTATAATGTGAATTGATAATGAAAAAAATAAAAAAGATGTATATTGGATAAGGCTTAGCCGAAATGATGTAAAAAGAAATGGACTAATGTAATGAGTTGTATAATTATGATGAATATGACTTAAATGAAAGGAATTGAATTTAATGGAGTGGTGAAATGTGATGTTGTTTGAAAATGCTTATTACATAACAAGATAAGAGCATGAATTATTATAATAAAGTCTTGAAAATATGACTTGAAAATCATGCACATTAAGTGTTTGATAAAATGCCTAAGTGAACTTGGCTTAGGATTTAAGGATTGTAATGGTGTGAATTGAAAAGAGGCTTTTATGTATACTTAAAGTAAACTTGAAATTTTGCTTAGATTGATGAGTAGTGGCCTAATGTACTTGGATAAAAATGTGCATAATTATGCTTTGAAATATGAAAGTATAGGATTAAAGGCATTAAATGCCTTAAAAATGCAAAAGAAAGCTTATGTGAAAAACAAGCGAAGTAACTATATGAGAAGCTTAATGGTCGAATCCTATAACTTAAAGATAGTGATATTGTGTTTTACACACTTATGTGGTGGTGTATAAATATGAGATACATGTTTAAGTATTAAATAAATTGTATATTTGTATATATAAAGACTTGGGAGCTGTGGATCAAAGAACTCGTACCGAGGATTGTTAAAGTCAACAGAGTGTACACCTTTTTTTTTAAGTGAGTTGAGGAAATCATATCTTTCAAATGGGATTAGGGCATCCCTTTGATGACTTTTATTGCATGAAATAATATTTTAGAACTTACATATGTATAACTGAGTCATGTATACTACGTGTATGTGTTCTCTTTTGGCTTAGCGTCATGGAAAAGTTTCATTTTATCGGTTGGATTGATAAATAAAGGCATGATGTCTTACTTGATTTTAGTACTTAATATTTGTATATGATTTTTGCGATTGATAAGATAACAATTGTTCATTCATGTGCCAGGAACAACAAATTAAGCGACCCCTGTATCCTTAACACTGGTACATAAAAGTCTAGTCCTCGTATCGACACCTTTTTACGGGACTTGCAAGTGATTGCACACCTAGAAGTCTGGTCACCGACAAGGTCATCACCTAGGGTCATGATGCTTTTGTCGATCGTAGTCACTATATATGAAAGTCGAGCCAACACTAAGAATCGGTGGATGTGCACACTAGTTTAGCCGACTAGTGACGACACATAACTATTTTGGCCTATTCCGATATTTGACTTCCCGACGATATTTAATTTGTAAATGTGATACTTTTCTGTTATTGTGTACTAAAACTGAAACCTATGTTCATTGGATGAGTGATTAATAAACTAGGTCTATGTGATTTCTAACCAGTATATGTTGAGTCATAGGCTAGCCTATGTGTTTCTATGTTATGTATATTCACTTCATAGGTAATTATGTGCATGATAAATGCGTGAAAAATTCGTCCTTAGGTTATCTGGACCATCTTGGTGTGTAATCACCTGCAAGTCTCGTAGAAAAGTGTCCATATGAGGACTTGACTTTTATGTACCAGTGTTAAAAGTACAGGGGTCGCTTAATCTATTGTGTCTAGCACACAAATAGTCAATCGTTACCTTACCAATCACAAAAATCATATACAAATACTAAGTACTAAAATTAAGTAAAGCACCATACCTTCAACAATCCTCGGTATGAGTTTTTTAATCGACAACTCCGAAACCTTTATACATAGAAATATACAATGTATTTATTACTCAAACATGTATCTCATATTTATACACCATCACATAAGTGTATAAAAAACAATATCACTATCTTTAAGCTATAGGATTAGGCCAATAAGCTTCTCACATAGTTACTTCCCTTATTATTCACAGAAGCTTTCTTTTACATTTTTCAAGGCATTTAATGCCTTTAATCCAATACTTACATATTTCAAAACATAATTAAGCATATTTTTATCCAAGTACATTAGGCCACTAGTCATCAAGCTAAGCAAAAATTCAAGTTTACGCTAAATAAACATGAAACTTCTTTCCAATTTACACTATTACAATACTTAAATCTTAAGCCAAGTTCACTTAGGCATTTTATCAAATACCTAATGAGCATGAATTTTAAGTCATATTTTCAAAATTTTATCATAATAATTCATGCTCCTATCTTGTTATATAACAAGCGCTTCCAAACAATAACATATTTTATCACTTCATTAAATTCAATTCCCTTCATTTAAGCCATATTCATCATAATTATATAACTCATTACATTAGTCTACTTCTTCCCACATTATTTCAGCCAAGCCTTATCTAATATACACTTCATTTTGTTTTGTAATCATCAATTCACATTATACATATACAATTAACACTATAGAATTCATTTAAATCATTAATTTCAAAAGATATTCAAATTTTCACAAACTTTCACCAAAGAGAAGGCATCTTGATTTTGACTTAACGAGACGTCTCCATAACTCATTTCATTCATCTAAACCATGTTTTATTCATATTCAAGCATGAAAAACAACATGTCTTAATACCAAACTCCAAAACATAATGTAGAGGGAGATGAGACAAAATTTACCTCCTTTAGTGATATCCTAAAACCTTTTGAGAATTTCTCAAATCTAATGATAGATTTAAATTCCTTGATCCTAAATTAACTTAGAACACCTTAATTTGGGTTGGAAAATCAAAAAATTGGTAAAATTTTGGTGATGGCCAATTAGTGTTCTTCTCCTCCTTTCTTCTCCTTTCTTCTCCTTCTTTCAATTAAAATAAAGTGTTTTTAATGTTTAATGGTAAGGTGCACGGCTACACAAGGAAGAAGATTCTAGAATGTTGACTCTTCTTTGACCAAACATAGTGAAATTATCTTTTTGCCCTCAGCATATGTGAAATTATCATTATATCTTCCAAACTTTTCCTAAATTTGCAATTAAGCTCAAATTTTGATAATGACCAAAATTGTTATTTTCATTTTGATCCCCAAAGTTTTAAAAATTATAATTAAGCCCCTTAATTTTATAAAATTACATATTAATCTTCCAAGAATTGAAAAATTATATATAAATCCCTTAACTTTTAACAATTTACAAATAAGCCCCTATCTAAATCAACTTTTCCAATAAAACTTTCTAAGTGTCCAATAAGTCTATAAATCATGTTTAATCACCTATAAGGTATTAGAACATATTTAACTCGGCCATCATGATCATATCCATCTAATAGACTCGGTTTTACACACTTAAAAGCTTATATGTTAGAATTCTCCAAGATTTCGCATACCGGTGAACTCTAAGTTCATGTAAAAGCATATAACATTATATATATATCACTGGCATCTATAACCAAAAGGATTCCAATACATTTTTGAAATCATATACAACTATTTATATATCAATATACATTAGTATCTCCAAGTACAGACTAATGTAAAAGGGCTCAATATGTCCAACATTACAAATTAAATTAAATAATTTATAGGAAAAGGAATGAAATTCAATTTTTTGAAAGCAATTAATAAAATTTAATTAAATAGGGTGGGAAAATAGTAAAAGTCCAACCCCCATGTATACAAACCCTATATAAAGAAAGCCACACAACAAATGTTTACAATCATAAATAAAACGTATTAAGTGAATGAAATTCAACTTATAATTGAAAAACTAGAAGAAAATTAGGAAAACGTACCTTGAATTAAAGAAAATGCAAAACCTAGCAAATTGAAGGAAGAACAAACCCTAAAATTGACAAAAACATAAAATCCAAGTGCAACAATGTACAATGTAAGAAAGATCTAATTAGGTGTCACAAAATAGCTTGACGTCAAGGTAGCCATCTCTAACTTCCTCTTATTTGCTAATATCTCCTTTAAGGACTTCAAATACTTCTACATCTATACAAAAGTCTAAATGAGACATAAGTTAATATGAATTTGTTTAAAAAATCCAAGAAATTTACCAAACTACTCCTCTATGAAGCCTTTCTTCACTTTAGCATGATAAGGGGCGACGAGCTGGAATTCTTTGACTTTTGGAAGGCACTCCTTAGTTTTAGTTTTTTCATGACTCCTCTTATGACTCTTTTCTTCACTTTGGGTCTTGTTCTCCATTTGCATCTCTCTTTCACTCCTAATGTTTATTGCAATCACACGTTCTTTAGGGTTTTGTCTCTATGCTGCTAGGCAAACTCCTTTACAAGTTAACCAATCTAAGTTTCTAAGTTGTGTATAGAAGCCTTTTGATTTCTTAATGAGGTTTGAGTAGCTTGAAATCTTGCCTTTGAAGTTTGAATAAATCTAGTCATGAGTCTTCTAAGCTTAGCATCTTCTCTTAAGGTGGGTATTGTTAAAATATTAGTGGAGGGTTATTCCTTGGTCCCTTAATTCTTTCCTCTGTCTTAAATTATATGTATTACTATATGATCCATTTTCGAGTCTAGGCGAATTACTTATATAATCCATATGCTAGGACTTTACTATTTCTTGAAATGTCTGGCATTCTTAGCCTATATGCCCTAATCCACACACCTCACACTACATCATTTGGAATAACTAAGGATTCATAGTTAATCCATCTAATTTCTTGATTAGAGCTTCTACTTAACCTACCAACATTGTAACTGCATTTAAATCATATGCTCCCACTGGGTTGCTATATATGCATTGGGAATGTAACACCCCGAACCTTTCCTTTCATAGAATATAAATTTTTATTTTTGATGAATAATATTTTTAGATGAATAGTAAATTCGAATGAATGGTAATTTTTGAGGACCCAACCTCAAAATATCGAAAATTATTCAAAATAATTATTAAAGTTCAATGATACTGAAATGGATCGAAAATAAATTTGATCGAATAGATTATGGAAGTTCCGAAAGTTTAGGACTAAAATGTCCTTTTTAGAAAATAATGGATATTTATGATTTTAAACTCATTCAATTTTTTTAAAAAAAGATACAATTAATAAGTATTGACCTAATTAAAGTATTTCATAGTCAATTTGATAATAAGATGGTCACGAAATATTTTTGAAATGTAATTCGGGTATTGGTGAATTAAACATTCTGGACAATTTGGTCTTTTTGTATAAAAATTAGTAGATTAATGAGTCATTAGAGTGAACTGATTGAAAGGTGACATGAGAAATGTACTAAAGGAGTATAAAAAGGCCAAAAGTAAGATAAAGTTGATTCATTTAATTGTGTAGCCGTGAGAAACTAAAATAAAAAAAAAAAGAAAATGAGAGAAATCAAGGGTGACTTATGGCTAGAGGAAGAAGGGTGCAGTCATTTTTGTGTATTTTGATGGAGATTTGAAAAGATCTTAATTAGGTAAAGTACTCATCAATTACCCAAAAGATTGAAGGAGAAAGTAGTAAATTTTTCTAGCTTAAGTTTTTAAATTAACGGGTTTTTTAGTGGGATGAATTTATTCAAAATAAATAGTAATTTTTTACTTGCCATGAAGTAGATGATGAGTTTAGAAGCATTTAAGAGTTGAAAATAAGAAAATAAACCAAGAAAATCAAAATAGGAAAAATCAACCATGACTAGGTTTGTTTTAGCGTGATTTGATATTTCATAATGTTCATAGCATAGTTTTGATTGCTAATGAAGTAAAGAAAAGAAATAACTCCAAATATTTTCTATGATTGCTTTCAAGCATTAAACGAATGGACTGAAGCCCAAAAGCAATTCCAGTATTATCCGCAGAATAGAGGACGTTATGGACCAAAAGCAATTATTTTTCCTGAAGCAGAACCTTTAACCACTTATCTATTCTTCCAAAGTGAATTGATAGACACTATTTACCTAACCAATTTACACAGCCTAGCAGAATTTCCTATTGGTTTTATTCAAGCAGTCAAAAATTACAAGAATCGATTTGCCAAACCATTTCAACCTCAATTGTATTAAACGCATTTATAATCAGTGTTTAAAAATTAATGTCGAATCACTTCCCAAACTTAATTACCAAGGACCCAATTTAATCATGACTTCTACCTATCGAAGCCCAATAGCTACCGAGTCTCTCCAACTCATCAAACAAATGGAAGCACAATTCTCACACACCGCAGGGATATTTGACGAATTAATTTTTTCGAGGTAATTTGTATAAATCTCCGATTGTTGCTTCATTTAGTTTTTATAATTAATTACCATTCTTTTTTTCCTCTTTTTTGTTCAGAATGATTATTTACATAAAAGGCTGGAGCTGAATGTAAATTACAGCTAAACTAATATTTTTTAAAAATAATTTCGATACCTTTATTCATTGATAATTCTGTTTTTATATAGGCAAAAAAGGAAAATAACAATCCATCTAACTAGGACTCCTATTTTAGTAAAATTCTATTAAGAAACAAAAAACCAACAAGGATCTTTCAAAATCTAACTATCCTTATCTAAATATTAACCTAACTAGAAAGGATCTTTCAAAAGCTAACTATCCATATCCAAAAACTACCCTAATCTAATCTTCTATTATTTCCCTTATCTAACTAAATTCTCTAGTCTTATCAGCCGTTACCCAACCTCTTCCCTCTCCTTTGATAAGTTCTACCCACAAAAGCATCCTCATCACCATTCCACAATTGAATTAAGGGTATGACCCTCACTAAACTCATTAAACCTCCTTTCAAATTTTGCAAATTTTTGGTGCATATGGAAGGCTTCCAGGAGGCTGTGGAGAAAGCCATGTGCAAAAAGATTTATGGATGCAAAACTTACCAACTTGTTTGCAAACTTAAAGTTGTGAAGGAAGGAATTAAAGCCCTAAAGAAGAGAACGTTCCCAGTCACAAAAGTTCAAGTTAATGCCAATAAGGAGGTTCTTAAGCATTGCTGGGAGGAACTTTATGCTAATCCAAATGATGACAAGTTAAAGTTGTAAGAAAGACAGGCTTTGAATTCTTATACTCAAGCACTCCTCTTTCATAACTCCTAACTCAAGCAAAAAGTTAGGGTGAACTGGTTAAGGGAGTTACTTCAACTCTCTCTTGGCATACAAAAACAACAAAATTATTACTCTGAAGGATGCTCAAGGGAACCTAATCAGAAAGCACTAAAAATATATAGCTCATAATTACTACAACAACATAATACGGGTCAAAATTTCCTTGTAACTCTTCCATTCACTTCCTTAAAGATTTCATTTACTACCTCAAATGGTGCATTCCTTAATCAGATTTGTCTCTCCTTCATATATCAAAGATGTGGTCTTTAACATCAAACCTGACAAGGCCCCTAAGCCAGATGACTTCAATGCACATTTCTTTCAAAAAAAAACTAAGACACTATTGGTAGCTTAGTGGTGGAATGTGTCTACAAATTCTTTAAATCCAACAAAATGCTAAAAGAACTAAAAAAAACATATCTAAGCCTCATTCCAAAGAAGCATAACCCAATCAGTATGTAGAACTTCAGGACTATCTCCTGTTGTAACCTAGTTTATAAAATTATTGGCAACTTACTTGCTTTAAGCTTAAAGGAAGCCCTCAACCCTATCATCAATACTTGCTAGGGTATCTTCACCAGTGGCAGGAATATTGGTGATAATCTTCTCTTAAACTAGGAGCTATTCAAAAATTACAACAGAAAAGCCTCACTTAGGAGTTGCTCCCTCAAGATTGATTTTTTTAAGGCATTTGACACAATTGATTGGCAATTCTGGTTAAATTGTCTTCATTTTTTCCAATTCCCTCCTCAATTTGTATCTTGGATAGAGGCCTGCATCACAACCCCTTCTTATTGAGCATTGATTAATGATGAGCTTACAACCATGATTCATGGAGCTAAAGGCATTGGGCAAAGGGACCTTGCTCCCCCGACCTCTTCACTCTAGCTTTAGAGTTCCTTTTCAGCATTATAGATCACATCATCTTTAGAATGCCCAGTTTCAAGTTCCATAACAAATACCAAAAGCTCAAGCTATATTACTTAGCTTATGCTGATGACTTACTAATGTTTATTAAGGATGATCCTAAATCCTTAAAGCACATTATGAACTCCCTCAAATTGTTCTCCCAAATGTCTAGTTTGGAAATTAAACTAGAAAAAAAGCAAGCTTCTTATCTTAGCTACTGCTTCAAATCTTAGGTATGCATGTTCAAACCATGCCTTTCACCTATCTTGGTCTTCTAATTTTCTCCAAGAAACCAAAGTATGCAGATTGAAGCCATTTGTTGGAACAATTTAAGAAAAAGGTTGATGCCTAGCAAAATAGATATCTGTCACTGATAGGAAGAATACAACTTGTTAAATTAGTCTTATTGAACTTACAAACATAAGGCCACCTAATCTTCCCTAAGAGGCTCATAAAAGACATATGGATAAGAGACAAAAAAAATCCAAATGGAGCTAAAATTAATATATTGATGTTTGTTGCTCTATATAGGAAGGAGTTTCAGGTATAACCTTACTTAGGCCAAAAAATCAAATGCTGATGGCCAAATGGATATGGAGACTATTCAAAAACAAAGAAACTATATGGGTTAAGTGGACACATGCTCATTATTTATCCACAACCAGCTTCTAGAATATGAAAGAATGTCAAGACCATTCTTGGCCTTTCACTAAGATGCTTAAGTTGAGAAACTCTATTTATCCTCTTATCAAGATTCAAATTGGCAATGGACAAGATACCTGGCTTTGGTATGATAATTGGAGTCAGCTTAGCCCTCTACAGTTAAGATAAGAAATCAATTCCTTAAGGCCTAGACTCCATCTAAACTTAAAAAGTTGCCAAAATTATTAATGACAATTCTTGGTCTTGTCCACATAAAGGTGTGAAAACAATAACATAGGACCTACCAACTTATAATCCTAACTCTCATCCCTTGGACTTTCCTATTAGGATGTCGAACAGATCTACAACTTTCACCAATAAGACTATTTCAAGCATCATCTTCCTTTAGCAAGCTGGTCCCAACCCATATAGACAAAGTCCATCCCCCAATGCTTCAACTATTTACTAGTTCGCAGTCAAATACAGACTATGAACTAATGATAGGATATTCAATTCTCTAATACATACACGTTTCTTTGTTCTAGGAACCTATAGAATCAACTCCTCATTTGTTCTTTTAATGAATTTATTCCCAATCCATCTGATACCACATTCAATAGTCTCTTAATTTATAACGTCCTATGAATGATTGGAATTTGATAGTAGAATGGACAAGCAGATACTAGAAAAGGTTGTATTCAACTGTTACATAAATACCATTTGGAGAGAAAGAAATGATAGAAAATATAGCAAGTCTCTAATACACAAAACAAGCTAGCAAATAGACTATTACACTGTATCAAAGAACTCCTACTTGTAAAAAACAGTCAACAGAAAATCAGTAATGCTGCCAGAAGATATTGAAACATGAACTGAAATAAAGATTCACTAGTACTTTGCTTTGTAACCTATGCTAATTCCTTTAGACAAGTAATGATAAACTTTAATGTATTATCTAGTTTCCATACCAGCTAGTTTCTTAGAGCTATAGCTAGCTTTTAGCCTCTCCAAATCCTTGCTTGTAAGGCTTTTAAGCCACATATATTTTGGAAATGAATTTATTTAACTTATAAAAAAGAAAATCTTTCTAACCTTAATTTCAGACACCATAGCAAGTGTAGTATAGTTGGATTGGCGGAGGACATGTCTTTTGTAGATGATCTACAGTAACAATCAGTCTACACAATTGCGAGTACCCTAAGAATTTTCAAGAAGTTACTAGGGCTAAAGGTGAATTATGGGAAACGTCAACTGATACTCTCTAACAGTGTGATGAATAAGGCAGAATGGTCATCTACAGCATCAGGATCCAAAATAACTAACCCTTCATTTGTCTATCTGGGATAACATGTTTTTATAAGGAGGTTAAGGTTTAGGCAATGCACTCCTTTGATTGAAAAGGTCCAAAGAAGGCTTAACCACTGGTGCAATAAGGAACCTTACTATAGGAGCAAGAAAGACCTTATAAATTCAATGCTTAGTGCTCTTCATAAATACTTGGTCGCATACTTGCAATTATCCAAAAATGTCATCAAAACACTAGAGAGGAGTATGAGAATTTTTCCATATGGTGGTAGAGGGGAAAGAACTCTTAGGCAAAATTCAAATGGAAAGAGATACATATGCCTTATGACAAAGGAGGATTGGGAATAAGCACCAGTAGGCTAAGCAATCAAACTCTACTAGGCAAGCGAGTTTGGGAGCTATTATGGATGAGAAGACAATCTGGCTAGAATGGATCCAATGCTATAAAATGAGAGGAAAAACCATATGGGAATTAAAAAAGGAGACAAATCAGCCCAACTTTATGCTTAATTCAACCAGGGCTAATGACTCTTTTGCTGATGTTATTGAATGCAGAATAGGGGATGGGAAAAAAAAAGCATCTCTATACTTCAATAAGTGGCCTTTTATCTCTTACACTTCAGAGAAGAATGTCATGGTAGATTTCAGATAGATGCCAAGATCCAAGTTTAGATTTCAGATAACTAATCGACAAACATTTTGCTGATAATAGTAAGCTCCCTTCCTGACTAGAAGCCTCAAGAGAACGTGGGGGATAAACACATATGGAAACACATCCATTAGGGATTTTCGGTAATAGTTCATTTATTCAATTTATTAGAGAGAGAAAATTCATACAAATATTGCAAATAATGTTGGGTATATATACAAGAAGAAAGGCTGTGATTCAGCCAAGAAAGAAAAGCTATGCTACTCTAGAAATAACTGCTACTTTCTAACAAACTGTTAACGAATTCTAACAAACTAACTAACCCTAGAAATGTATTTTCAATATCCCCCCTCAAGTTGGATCACAAAGATGAATGTCTTTGAGATCTAACTTGGATCACAATCGAGTAAAACGAGGAAATGGTAAAGACTTAGTAAACATATCTACAACCTGGTCCTGAGAGGAAATAGGTAAAGCACATAAGAACCCTTTCTTTACTTCATTCCGTACAATATGGCAATCTATATCCAGATGTTTCGTTCGCTCATGAAACACTGGATTTGAAGCAATATGTAACGCGGCTTGGTTGTCACACCATAAAGGAATAGGAAGTTGTAGTTCAATCTGAAAATCTCGAAGAATGTAAGAGAGCCAAAGCAATTCAACTACAGTCGATGCCATTGAGCGATACTCTGCTTCAGCCGAACTTCTTGCCACCGTCGTCTGTTTCTTTGTCTTCCACGATATCGGACTAGTGCCAAGAAAAATACAAAATCCAGTAAGTGACATGCGTGAATCAATGCACGATCCCCAGTCTGCATCATAATAAGCTCGAAGCTTCAAGTCATTGTGTACTGGAAAAAATATTCCAGTAGATTGCGTTCCCTTCAAATACCGTAACAGATGCAGCGCCAATTGCCAATGGGTATCAGTCGGAGTATTAACAAGCTGGCTTAATTGTTGAACAGCGTAGGCAATATCAGGCCTACTAAAACCCAGATATAAAAGCCTCCCAACCAACCTTCTATATCGTGTGCTATCTTCCAACAAGTTTCCTTGAGTTGCCGTAATCTTAACCCCGTCTGGCAATGGAGTTTTGACTGGTTTTGCCCCAACTAAACCAGTATCTTGAAGTAAATCTAAAACATATTTCCGTTGATTTACATATATCCCTTCAGAAGATCTCGCAATTTCCAAACCCAGAAAATACTTAGCTTGGCCGAGATCTTTAATTGTGAACTTAACATCCAAAAACTGCTTAACCTTCAATATTTCCTCTTCAGAATTTCCACTGATGAGTAA